>CAUYON010003726.1:0-19526 GCA_963573935.1 Arctocebus calabarensis
GAGAAAATGCCAGGAAGGCTATGTTAATCAGTTTGATGAAAATAGTTAAGATTGTATATGAAACCAGCACATTGTACCCCTTGATTGCACTACTGTACATAGCTATGATTTAATAATAAAGACAATAAAATTAAAAAAAAATAAAAATAAACCCTAATTCTTTCTTCTAAGTTAAAAATAAATCAAGAGGTGAGTTATTTTGGAGTTAAACGTGTGATTAGGTGTCGATGCAGCCCAACCTATGAGCCACTGTTATTTTTAATCATGTGCTTTACCAGGATTCTGTTCTCTTTTCTTCCTTTCTTATTTTACTAGTGGAAAGTCTATTATGTTCCAGAAACTGAGCTTGCAGCCTAGCTTACAGAGAGGATGGCACATATATACATGTAATCACAAGTCCAAGTAGTAGGTGATATGTGGGTCGCTCTGAGAGTTTTGAGACACTGTTACGGTCCATTATTTCTCTTCCAAGAAACAGAGAGGACAGGTGCCTCCTGATCCACCTGTGCAAGTTCCAACTTGCTCGGTTTATGGGTATTGTTGGGAAGGCTTCAATTCTTCCATTTGTGTGGATTTTACATTTCCTAACTTTTGTGCATCTCAAAACTTTCTTAATGACCCACGTACACATCATGATCCTGAGAGCAACTTAGAGTTCATTGCACTAAAGTTACAAAATAATGTATGGTGAAATGGCTGGTTTCAAAATTGCTTCATACAGTTCCCAATTTTTAATTTTCTTTTTCAATTTTCTCCACTGCTCTGAATTACTGATCTCTGATCTCAGCAGCAGTCTGGCAATGTGTATACAATTTTCCCCACTCTCAAATACTTTCTAAATGATTCTGTCATCAAAATATTTACCTCTAGTCAGTTTAATTTGAATGACAGAAGACAATAGTATGTATTACCTTTTGTACCCTCTCTGAAAGAGAGGTATAGGTAAAAATACCCCACTTAGGTGGTAGGGGATCCTGGGATCTGGTAACATAGTCATATTGAGTCCTGATTCAATTTGGTAAATATTATCTGACTGCTGGAAAATCAGGAGACATATTGTAGCAACAGAGCAGCATGTCTCCTACAATAACCTTTTTATTTATTTAATCCACATCATTAGTAAAGATCTTTTATTCGTTTTCCTGATGTACGAATACTCCAAAACCACAGGCTCACATTTTGACAGCTAATTTTGCAGGATATAATTTTCCCGCTTAACCCAAGAGGAAAAAGAGATGGATGATTGAGATTAATCATTTGTAAAATTATAATTCTGTCACAGATAATAATTTGCAAGATCTTTCCCTTTTCTGAAATCCCCAGAATGCACTATAAATTGTCACACTTTGTAACAGAATGTGTAACACATTAGGGGACTCCTAATAAAGCAAGTCTGCTAGAAAAACAAACCAATTGCCTTATAATTGGCATGTTATCCCACGTGATTATTCTCCTGTGAAGGAACACTGTGCCTTGGGTGAAGAAGGGTTTAACAATTATTATTCAAGAGGTGGTTATCTGCATCTCTTATTACCGCTTGAGCTGTAATATATGGTATTTCTTTGCCTTGTGTAAGCCTGTTAGAATGTACAATTGTGTGCCCAGAAGGTGAACTGATCCCCTGTGGAACTTTGAGCAAATTCAGAACATTTTAATTATTTTCCAATTTAAGATAGACTGTCAAATGGACATAAAAGAAGTTAGCTTTTTTAGAATGGCTACGTGAGTAGCCATTCAGGATGGACAGAGACTGCTGTTTTATTAGCAGAACTCCTTGTAAACTTTGCTTTAGTTTTTAAATCCATGTTATTGGCACTTAATACCTTTTTAAGAACAAAGGCAAAGAAACTTCCAGGACTTTATGTAAATCCTTGCTCAGACTATGCAGACTTGACGAGAGGAGGGCTGTGGATTCTAATTTCCTGGCCTGTATTCAGATGAATGTATGAGAGCAGAAGTGATTAAGATCAGGGTTATGCGTTCAAGGCCTGTGTGGGTCAGCCTTGCTCTGTCTGCACCTGCAGACTGTACTCAAATTCACCAGTCTCATGAATATATACTAACGGAGTCCAAACAAGAAGAGATGAGTTACATGAGTCAATGCACTTAAGCCCCTAATTCTCGTTCAAAAATAGTACCCCAAGGCCCACTCTACCAAGAGCTGACCACGTCTCAGCACCTCTATCACTATCACTTAGGCATAAGCCACTCTATGCTGCCAAGATTACTGCAGTGGCTTCCAACTCTTCTCCCTGCTACATCCCTTGCCTCCTTCAGAATACCCTCCACAAAGCAGCTGAGCAATCCCAAGTGAAAGTTAGAATACGCCACTCTTCCACTCAAAACCCTCTGATGGCGTCCCATCTGACATCACACCAAAGTCAAGGGAGGGTGTGGCTCATTTGCAGTCCCCCTCACCCAGCTCCCAGCCTTTCCTCAACCCAGGTCAGCTCTCCTCTCTCACTCCCTCTGTGGCATCTGGCACCTGGCATCAGCTCCACAGTGAGGTTAGGCTTTTCCAACATCTTGGGCAAAGGCTGTTAACCAGCAGATTTTGCTACATGAGACAGTACCTGAGAAAAAGAAGGGGCAAAAGGCCTGACTTCCTTCTTAAAATTAGGAGACAGAGAAAAATAAAGACCTAAACATAAACAGATCTCATCATTTCTTTGACAGCAATAAAAGCAAAACACAAAATAATATCCTCAGATCTCATAAATGCAAACTACCTAACTACGCATAAAAAGTAGTCCCTAATTACCCCAAAGAAAGAGGGCATTTGCCTAAATCTTTCGTAAGTACACATCCTAAAGGAATGGGGTGTGGCACAATTTAAAGCAGGAGGCAACGTACAGAGGTTTGCTTTGAGCCTCAGTGCTCAACAGAGGCTCAGGGAGGACAAAAGTACAAGGACAAAAATTAAAATGCCTGGGTGTTTTTGGAAGAGAATTCTGCAAAGTCCCCTTCAGTATGCACTAGCAAATGTAAATGAGAGAAGTCACATAGAAGAATTTATTTTAACAGTTTTCTCCTTAAGTAAAAAAGTAATGATTTACACTTTTATGTTCAGGCATGGTCCTATTTGAGTGTGTGCCATATATTCATTCATGCATTCACAAAATATTTAAGGAGCACCTTTGATAAAGTAGACATGACTCTAGGAGCTGGTGGGTAGAATAACGAACAAAACCCATAAGAACCCTGCCTTCATGGGGATTAATTTCTAAAGAAGCAAAAAATACAGTGTATCCTCTGTCATAGTTTGAAAAATGCTACAGACTTGTGGGTCGCAACCCACAGCAGGCTCTGTCCATCCTGAATGGCTACTCACGTAGCCATTCTAAAAAAGCTAACTTCTTTTATGTCCATTTGACAGTCTATCTTAAATTGGAAAATAATTAAAGGGCCATGGCATTAGAAAGGTTGAGAACCACTGGAAAGGAAAGAGGAATTTCATCAAGGGAAATCAAGAATACTGAGCGTTGGGCAGCACCTGTGGCTCAAAGGAGTAGGGCACTGGGCCCATATGCTGGAGGTGGCGGGTTCAACCCCAGCCTCGGCCAAAACCTACAAAAAAAAAGAAAAGACAAGAAAAAAGAATCCTGAGCATGGAATGGCATCGGAGGTAGGGCGCTACCTAGTGAAGATACTTCAGAACAGCAAAGAGGACATTATCTTACAGGCCTCCAGGGAGGTAAATGACCTCTCCAGGAATACTTCGGAAAAAAAATCCTTTTACTATTCTTGTGTTTATTCCATACTGCCTCCTTCGATAATGAAATAACAATATTTGCACTGAAAATCCCTTGAGCCATACTAAATGCTGTGCTTTGAAACCACTGTTTCATCCTGGCACTTAAGGCCAGGCCTAAACCCACACATTAAGTTTTTATTTCTGTGCAGCTGTGAATTTCTATATGCGGCCACACTGCCACGCCTACAGAAGCAGCAGTGATAAAGAAGTAGGTGCCCCATGTTCATGAACCATGTTCCCAGTTGTAGACACCTGGGGATTATCTGCTCAGCCTCACAACCATGGTACTTACATAAGATTTTTTTAAGACAATAAAATAAAAAGCAAGTATGATGAACAAATATAGGACAATATTTTATTGTAGTATCGCATTTCAAAAGGGGTCCCTATGATTTCTCATTTGCTTTAAATGTTTTCAAGCATTTTTTGATAGAAAGTGTTACAACTGTCCCTAGAAAATGAGTACTCAAAGGTTGCTTCCAACTTAAAATTAGGCAGTGAAAATGATTTATAAAACAAGAAAGATATAAAGGCCAGCAACTACCAGGATCCTTACATATTCACTGCCTTTCTCAAGAAGAAATGCAGTACAATCCATCCAAGACAAAGAAATTAGCTATGATTTAATGGTAGTTACTGAAATACAGCAAACTCCAAGCATTTAAATTTTATTTTTTAATTTGAGTTAAATGAGGGGAAACTAAAAAAAAATGCCTACTATATGATTCAGAGTCTTGATATATGATATGCAAAATGACTTATGCTTACCTTACAGATGAGTATTTTTCTGTTTTTTTTTTTTTTTTTTTTGGCCGGGGCTGGGTTTGAAACCGCCACCTCCAGCATATGGGGCCAGCGCCTTTGAGTCACAGGCGCCACCCTATTTTTCTGCTTTTGACTATTTCTATGTTATGTCTGCTTTGTTATAGGAATATAAAATATCCTTGTCTCTTTACAATTAGTGATCTTCCTTAACATCTGGATTTTTTGGACATATGACATAGACCACTCACTGCTCATAAGTAACAGAAGGCCACCACCACAAATAACATCTAGCCAGGCTCAGAATTAACTGATATGCTGAACTGGAGAGAAATGGGGCTGAAGAGAATGAGATGGTAGGTCTAATGGAAAAATTAATAACCTCTGCTATTCTTATCTACATTGCCTTTGTTTGGATTTTATGGAAGTCTGTGCTCCAAGACTAACAGATGAAGCTCTGTCTACACAATCAGCAGAAGACTTGAAAATTCAATCACTTGGGTATTTTGTCTACTCAATCTCTTACAGCCACTTTGACTAATTGTTTTCCACTATGTCAATTCTGTTCACTTTTTAATGATTATTTTTTCTTATGAGATAAGATAATGTATATTCATTGTGGGGAATAGATGTAATTTAGTACAGATATAAATTAAAAAAAAAAAGATCCAGAATTCCTTTACTATTAATATTTTTGTAAATCGCTTACGCGTGTTGTAAAAATATTTTATCAGTCTCAAGGAGTGTGTGTGTGTGTGTGTGTGTCTATGTGTGGGTGTGTGTTTTAATAATCTGACAGGCACAATGGTTCACACTTGTCAGCCTAACTGGGGGAGGCCCAGGCAGGAGGATCCCTTGAGCTCAGGAGTTTGCGACCAGTGTCAGCAAGAGCAAGACCCCATCTCTACTAAAAACAGAGAAGTTAGCCAGACATTTTGGTGAGTGCCTATAGTCCCAGCTACTTAAGAGGCTCAGGTAGGAGAATTGCTTGAACCTAGGAGTTTGAGGTTGCTGTGAGCTAGCTTGAATCCAGAGTGCTCTGGCCTATAGTAAGAAAGTGCTCTGTTTAAGACAGAGAAACTATGTCTTAAAAAGAAAAAAAGAAAAGCCTTATCTGTATATGTGTGTGTACGTGTGTGTTTTTTGCATGTACTTTCTCCATAATATTTTGTTACCTGTTTATCTTAGCTCAAAATAAATCATAATTATTTTTATATATTACTAAATATGATTTTCTGGTATAGATTTAGTCATTAAATAATACTATAATTTTATTTAAACAATCACCTGTTTTTGGAAAACTAAACTGCTTCTAACTTTCAAGATTATAAATATAAAAATTCCTGATAAATAACTTTATATATAAATTTGTGTGCACATCAAATTATTATTATGGTTTAGATTATAATATAAATTAATTTTTGCTGGAATTATATTGATGCAATTGACTAGTAGTTAGGCATAACATGAAAGAATCCAGGTAAATTTGTTATAAAACTACTTATAATGTTTCAGTCCAACACAATACTGTCTTGAAATTCTACATTGATGTACTCTGTGAAGTGCTTTTATGTCCATAAGCTCATTTTGATAGCAAAACTTACATCATCCCTGTGTGCTTACTGGAAAAAAAGGAAGAAGAGCAACACTTCCTGGCTTGTGCTAGTCTTCAAATATGTTATCTCATATGGGACTTGAACAGGAGGCCAGGACTGGCATAATGTATTGCTGTTATGCAGGATATTAAATGCAAAGTTATCAGAAGTGACTCAGAAACAAGAGCGTCTGGAGCTCTATCTTCTATTGAATTGTATACCTGAAAGGAGATGCACCCTTAATTCAGAAATTCTCCCTGAGACTTCTGGTTTGAGAATTTATCTGCTTCTAACGGAGGAGCACAAGCATTCATTGGGTGGAAATTCTACCCACAAAAGACCTGAATAGAGAGACTTTCAACAAAAGAAGTATGGAAACTTCTCAACAAAATACCCTTGGATTCTATTCCAGCCACTCCGCCACTGTGCATACCTTACCCCTTCTTGGCCGTTATCACCCAAATCAAGAGATAGTCTCCAGGTCACTGCCCTCGCCACGTGTGGTATAATAGGGCTTCTGGAAAGTCGCTGGTGGTCCCACTGAGCTGGATTTCTAGAACTTCATCCATTTCGGCACAGTTACTAGATGTCTCCTGGGTTTTAATTGAAATTGAAATGAATGCAGATGGACAACAAGAAACCACACCTCCAGTCAATCTTGCTTTCTTAAAATGGTTCTTATAATTTCATTACTTTTGATGAATACTATTACTTTCTAGGACTTAAGTTACAGCATAATCTCACTAGAATCACGCTGGCCTTCTGCACTATTTTGAACTTAGAATGCAAAACTTTTCTCTTTGTGAGAAGCAAGTCAACTTTTAACAAACCTTATCCTCTTCTGCAGAAGTGTGGAGGAAATTGAATCTGTACTGGCAGTCCTTTGTGGAGAGGGCTGCACGTGGAGACCAGCCAAGGACTCAAGGGCTGTTACATGTTCTTGTAAAGCAAATCATGGACTTGCACATTATCAGCTAGCAGATTCTAAATGCACAAGAATATAGTCCCATATAGAAGAAACAACTGTATTATTAACTACATAAGATAACCAATAAATTGAACCAAATACTAGTTATAATTTGTCAATGTACATCATAAATTAGAACTAGATAAGCAATATGGAAAGAGGGTAAAAGAGTATGTATGTAATTATCTAATTTTACTTAAAATGTTTATATTAACATGGAAAAAATGCAGTGGTATTCACTGGTATGTTGAGCGGCAAAGACCTCAAAGAAGTTATTTCATTATACTGCAGATTCAATATTTAGAGCCTCTTAAGGGCCAAGAAATGTGAAACTTATAAAATAGAGAAAAAACTCCTCAATTTTCTGTATAAATCTAAATGACTCTTCAGTAGTTAAATCATACCCTAATTGCTCTGAGGGCATCCTACTGGAATAACCTCTGGAGCCTAGTTCACCACGTATAGGAATTAGCCCTTCCCCCCAGGGTGGGAAAATCAGGAACACCCATCAGGAAAACTTTGCCTAGTGTCACAATGCAATTAGTCTTTGACATCCCAGTGAAAGCCACTGGGCCACCTGACAAGCACCCTTGCTCAAAGAAACAAAGATTCACTGGGTACAGTTAATCATAGCAGTGATGAATGGTACAAGTGAATAAAAAGTGAAAAATGTCTTCAACTTGAGTCATGGCTTTTAATATTCAGGCATATGCAGTAAGAAGTTTGCAATGACCACAAAATGAATATGAAAGGCTAAAAACATGCCATCGTATTTACAGAGTAATCTTAAATACAGCATCTGAACTTTGCTGAGTAGTAAGTTCCACTAAAAATGTCACATTGCCTGGTTACTAGCAATAAACTTACTTTGTCTTTCCTTTCTTCTTTCTTTTTTTTTTTTTTTTTTAAATTTTTAACCAATCCTGTTAAGTTTTATGCTGTCTAACTGGTTGACGCATCTCTGTATATACCAATGCTAAAGTTAGTTTGGTTTACTGGTTCAACCTGGGAGTCCTAGAATTTTATTGCATTTGTTGTTAAAACCAACACCCAAATCACAAATCAAACAAACAAACAAAAAACTGTTATTGCTTTGAGGGGGGCTGGCTGTCGTATAAGACCACTGTTTTGAATATAATAAAAGACTGTACGATTTTAGCATTGCAGTCAGTAATTACATGTGTACCGTTTTAATTAAACTAGCTAATGTTCTCTCAGTGCCCGTTAGAAGCTATAAAACTAGAACCCCCCAAATTTATTGCACTCTCCTAGAAAGGAAGATAGCAAACCTCAGAAGTAGTATATTGTATTTTGGTTTAATGTTTACGATTGCCAGGAGTGTTAGTCTTGGTTCCAAAGGATGGAGTAAATTGGGACATACTTCAATTTGTGAATAGTATTAATTTGAAACTATGGAATGAAACAGTCTTATCTAGCACTACTTAAGAAGCTAATAAAAGATCATAGATTTAAAAATTAAGAAAACTCAATAACAAGGCAAATATTTATTGGTAATCAAAATAATACTCCTAAATAGTGGTCTCTGAGTGGGTGACCTTTATGTTTAGGAAATTAAACCTTGTATCTGAGCCAAATAGACAAAATAAAAACATATTAGACCTTTAAAAATACTGCATACATCTATTCTCAATCAACAGAAACACTTTATATAAGTTACACAAAATATGAAGTATTCATCAAAATATTTGTATCTTCTTTTTTCATGAGGAATGTAAATGCAAATGTTTTGTCATAATTCTGTCAGAAAGACAGGAAGGTCTCATGTTAGGAATTGAAAGAGGTGGAGCTGAATGTCATCACTGCCACTCATTTCAGTGCAAGAGAGAGAGGCAGATCATCTAACCCCGAGGAACTGGGACCAGAGAGACCCGTATCATGTTTGCTTTAATCTTTTTGGTAGAATTCAAGATACAAGCTTTGCACCAGAGTGGGAAATATGTGGATAACACTATTATCTAGAGAAAGAACTAAAAGGACTTGATGAAAATCTTTTTGGTTCATCTTGGAGTTCTGAAGTTTTCCCTCAAAGCTTATAAAACAAGCAAATTAATTAATATAGGGCCCAGCAAAGACAAAAGAATCTCCCCTGATCTTTGACCGGGAATGCTCCTTAAACATTTCACAACAAGCTCACAAGATAGGCATTGCATCATCATCATTTTACAAACTAGAAAATTGAGACAGGAAGATCAGACAACTCTTAGTGATCCCCTTGCAGGAAGGTGGTAAAGCTGGTGAAGCCATCTGCTGACTCTTGTGGAATATTTTTTCTTTTTCAAATAGGAAGATGGAAATAGCTAGAGAAACGTGAAAAGTATGAGCATGAAGGATGCATATTTAGTTGATTAAGCAAAATAGGAGAGTTGAAAACTGGATGTAAAGTGACTTACCTGTTTAGATTAAAGGACAAAGGTGAGGCAAGGGGTGGGGCCCCTAAGCCTTCACCTCACCTTGATCCTGTCATTGCTCACATCTGGGGAAGAGGTAATCCCCTACCAATCTACCAGTCA
The DNA here is from genome assembly GCA_963573935.1 of Arctocebus calabarensis. Taxonomy (NCBI): domain Eukaryota; kingdom Metazoa; phylum Chordata; class Mammalia; order Primates; family Lorisidae; genus Arctocebus; species Arctocebus calabarensis. The sequence goes on from CAUYON010003726.1 coordinate 9,610, forward strand.
GAACTTAGCATGGCAATTGCAAAAGAATGCAGAGGACCCTCTAGCCTAGCAATAGGTGCAATAGAGTCTTGAAGGTGACCTAGAACGACCTTAAGACTAATTCTCGTGTCACTAGCTTCAGTGTACATTGCAGTCCCCACTCCTCTGGTGGGCTCTCAGATGCTCATGGAGGCCTGCATGTGCATAGTAAGAGTCATGAGGTAGGCCTGATCCAGACAGTATAAAAGAGGAGAATAGGCCATAATCCATCTCTCTTTGCCTCTTTCCCACTTTGTCCCTTTATTTTACCCCTTTGCCTTTTTGTTTAGTAATGGAGGCTCATTTGCTGTCCATTGCAAACATTATCTTGCTCCATAAACTTTCTTACTTTGTAAACCTATCTCTCTCTTCCTTAATAAATTATGTTTCATGCTTGCCTTACTTTGGAGTATCTGGTTATTCTTTGGCCAAGAGTAACCCCAAGAACCAAGGACACAGGCAGCTGACTAAAATCCTGACATTTTAGGAAACCCAACCACAGCCCTCCTGAAGGTGGTGTAATTGGGAGTTTTTCTGGACTGGAGATGAGGATCCTGGAGTTATTCCCCTGCCTTATAGTAAATTAAGATGTGACACTTCCTGAGAATAAATGTATCCAACGGAAACTTCCTATCTGAATTGCTGAAATTAACAAAAAGTTGAATAAATTTCTTGAATTTGGACTTATTGGAGTTCCAAGAGCTGAGTTCTTTCTGACTGTGCAAACCTTTTGGCTTCAGTGTACCATAAACTTTTAATCATTGATGCTAACAAAGGTCCACATAGTATAGGAAATTTTCTTTGGATTTAACCTTAGGAATATTTGTGTAGCTGCACAATATATTTATTCTCATTTTTTAGCAAACTATACCTGATTATCAAACAATACACCAGAAAATGTTTTTAATCATATTTTAAATCCTCTGTACTTCCCAGGGCAGTTTCAAATGACCTTTATCAAGTAAAAAATAACTTCCTTAAAAGAACAAATATTTGACCCCATAGGCAAATATTCAAATAGAATCCCATAATGTAGGAAGACACTTTCTAAAAAACAAGTCTAATAATTAGAGAGTGATGGCACTATAATTCAAACAGTGGCCTCCAAGTTGACTACTTTAAGAGATTTTAATCATTCAGATATATAGGAACCTTATTTGGTTCTTGGCATTGTAAAGATTCGCTGATGTGAGGCGGATTGACCAACGGGAGAAAACATACTTAATGTATCTACCTGGAATATTCTTCTAAATGAAGACTCAGCCTCCCAATGAGGTACATAAAACCCAGGAACTTGGTTCATGGCAAACAGGTTTTAGTGGCAAGACAGATTATGGGAGGAAGAGGCTTGGCTAACAAAGGGTCTTCATATGTAAATGATACTTACCTAGCCCTCTATAGAGAGAATAAATGATAAATGTTTCTTTTCAGACTTTTAAGATGTCAAACTCCCAGTTAATCTTTCCTCAACTGGACAGGGAAAGACCTAGCTGAATTAATGGAGATTCTCTACGTATGCAAGTCTACCCACCACCACCCCAAAAAGAGCTTTGCAGACATACTTTTATCTGCTAAGCAAGTGGTGGCCATCTTATACTATGTCAAAAAATATATATTTGGGGGTAAAATATTTTGATTTTTTACAGATCCTTGGGTCCATAAATGTTTACATAATTAATTTAAGAATTCTTCTCATAGTGAATTTTTCTTCAAATAAGACAATGGCTTGCCATTCATGTGACCTAATTAAAAGAAAAAGACAATGGCCTGAAGTATTATTACTTTCAATAGCAATTTTATGCTTTACTTATATATTAGAGTTCACACCCATTGTGATTTTTTTCTTTCAATTCGAGGTACGCCTTACAGTAAAGAGCATTAATTCTATGCACATGTGCAAAAGAACGTTAACATATGCATCTGTGTAATTCATATAAAGATCAAGATATAGTATTTCAAGCATTCCACAAGCAATCTGTGTTCCTCACCAGTCAGTACTCCCACCACAGAGGCTCCCTCTAATCACAACAGATAAGTTTAGCCTATTTTCAAATTTCACATAAATAGATTTGTGCAGTTGTAATATTTTGTGTTTGACTTCTTTCATTTAACATCTTGTCTATGAAATCAGTCCATTTTGTTGTGTATAACAATATTCTGTTCCTCATGTTACCTTGAATATTATGATTACCCTTCAGTTAATTTGCCCAATCTATGGTTGATGGATGGCTAAAGTATTACCTTACAGTTTAAGGCTGTTATTGCATGGGCACCCTATTATATACCTCTGAGTGAGACTAAGCACTTATTTCTTTTCAGTATATCACCCGAAGTAAAACTGTTGAGTCACACTTATGTTTATCTTTCATAAGCACCATCAATTTTTTTTAAAGCATTTACATCAATTTGCACTTTTGTCCTTCTTACGTGACAAAAGAAAAGATCATTAGAGCAATTACTTTCCTGTTACTTATCACTAAAGTATTTCGTGTTTGCCCTTTTGCCTTGTTAAATTATCTGTGCAGTCTCCATCTTCTTCCTTGCTATTTTTATCAGAAATACAAGATGATTTCTTCATAACATTGTACTATTGATTTGTGTGTCCAGTATGTGCATTACACTCTTCTCTCCCACCTCCTGTGTGTGTGAATGAGACTCTGACCAGCGTCAGAAAGGGAGGGCTGTGACTTACCCTGTATGTGAGCAGACATGAGACACAGGAGGTTTGACAAAGGCAGTGTAATTTCTTCAACAGCATCTCATAAAAACTCAAAGAAGTACAGTGACAAAGTCAATTCCAAACCCCATGGCTGCCAGTACCTGGGCCTTCACCTTGTCATCACTCTTCAGGGTTTCATCATTAACTTGCCCAGATAATTACCCTTTGGTGAGGTCAGGGTTCTGATTCTTAGTCAGGAAAACAAAATATCACTGGCAGCTCTTCCCAGCTGTATGTTTTAGTGATTCCAGATGTTCAAATCAAAGAAATGCTGGCAACAATGTGCTATCCAAACAAAAGGGAAATGAAATGTGCAGACTGTTTTCTAAACATTTCAAAGACCCAGGAAATCTAGCCACCACCAAAATCAATATTTGTACTTTAGTCTCTGCTTAATTTGAACTATTAGAGTCTGTACCAAAGATAAAAGTTATCTGAAGGTGAATTTTTTCCCCAGTATTATTTTTGCCCTTATTATCTTTTTGTACAACATTCTGGAGGAAGCAGATATTTGATTTAAACATTTCATTCTCAAAAGATATATCCCCCTTTACTGGGAATATATATTGGAAATCCTATACTGAGAGTTTTGCTCCACAATGTCTTTTTATGTGTGACCTTTTAATTTTTTTAATTTAATGAACCTAAATCAAAACCAGTTGGTACTAGTTTGGTACTAATTTCACATATGTATACTGTATATATATATATATATATATATATACTCAAGTTATAAAATAAAGTGATAATGCTTAACAAAATGCTATAATAGAAATGTTATAATTTTTTTAACCTCATTACACAAAAATAGAAATAGTTATAATATCTTATAGTATGTGATCTTAACAATAGTCCGTGTTAGTTTGTAACTTGGTTCTCTGATCATTTCACTCAACCAGAATGTAAAAGAAAGTGAGAAACTGAGAAGAAATAAATGACTACTGTGTGAGCTAAATAGATATCTCAAAAGTCATAACATTATGTGCTTTTTAAATATCATTTCAGGCTTTCCCTCAGAACCTACTTACTCTCAATTTATAACTATCATAACTATGCAATTAGCTTTAAAAATCATGGTGGGAGAGAAAGAGCCTTAGTGGGAACTTGGAATAGTATGACAGAAAAATAATGAGTATGATAGTGAGAAATAATAGCTAATAGCAAAAATCTTACAAAAAGTAAAAAAGCAATAGGAATTACTTTATTATTATTACTAAAGAATTATAGCAAGCTGTGATCCTTTTGTTGAAGGAAAATAAAGTATCTGCATTAGGCACATCTAGTGTCCTGCCTTTTTATTCTAATAGTAGGTCCAGGCTAGTGTCATTTGAGAGCCCCTTATCTTTTTATACCATACGAATCTCTCTTTCTACTTCAAGGCTTCTCTGGTATTACTACATTGGATGTCATAAAGAGCCCACACCATTCTTACATATGAGCAAATCTAAATTTTATACTCATGGAGGCTGCTCATTACTGATAGGGCAGGAGTCAGAGGATAAAATATCCCCCATTCTGTTACTGGAACAGAGTTAAAGTATTCAACAATATTGATGTTCATCTTGAGAGGGTTCCTAGCCAAGGTTGAACCCAATTGCCCACTGTGGTGAGCAGCTTTAAAATGACCCACAGGTTGGTTTTCTCTCCTTCCTAGTCTATTCTTCCCAGATTTCAACCATTCTTTCTTGGGATTTTCTCCCAAAGAAAAATCTACTACTAAGCTATGGTAATAAAACAGCATGGCACTCTCACATAAACAGACATATAGACCAATGGAACAAAATACAAAGACCCCAAATAAATTCATGTATCTATAGTCAGTTGGTGTTCAACAAAGGTACCAAGAACACACAATGAGAAATGAACACTCTCTTCAATAAAGGGTGCTGGGAAAATGGAATATCCATAATTAAAAGAATGAAATTGGACTCTCATTTCATATATAAAAATCAACTAATACTGGATTAAAAAATTAAAGGTATGAGAAAACATGGGGAAAAACTTGACATTGGTCTGGGAAAACATTTTCATGTGAACTCGAAAGCACAGACAGCAAAAACTGAAATAAATATATATTTACTTAAGCAAGACAAATGAGATTGAATCAAACTATAAACCTTATCCATAGCAAAGGAGTAAAGAGACAAACCTAATGCACAATTAACAGAGTAAAGAGACAATGCACAGTGTGGAAAGAAATATTTTGTGGAAAGAAATATTTATAAACCACATATCTGTTAAGAGGTTAATATCAAAATACACAGGGAACTAAAACAACTCAACAACAAGAAAACAAACAACTCAGTTAAAAATGGGCAAATAACTGAAAAGATATTTCTCAAAAGAAGACAGGTAAATGGCCAACAAGTATATGGAAAATGCTAAATATCACCAATTATTCAGGAAAAAGGCAAATTAAAATCATAAAATATTATCTCACACCTATTAAAAAAGTAAGAGTTAAGACTTACTGAAGATGTGGGGAAAAGGGACTCTTTGTATGCTGGTGGTGAGAATGTAAATTAGTGCAGCCATTATGGAGCACAGTAGGGAGATGTCTCAAAACATTATGCCATAAAATCCAGCAATCCCACTATTAGATATAGACCCAAAAGAAATGAAATCCATATGTTACAGAGAAAACTGCCCACCTAATGTCAGTGTGCCATTAAATCTAACTGTCCAAAAACAAACAAACAAAAAAATGGATTTCTTTCTTTCTTTCTTTCTTTCTTTCTTTCTTTCTTTCTTTCTTTCTTTCTTTCTTTCTTTCTTTCTTTCTTTCTTTCTTTCTTTCTTTCTTTTCATTAAATCATAGCTGCATACATTAGTGTAATCAAGGGGTACAATGTGCTGGTTTCATATACAATCTGAAATGTTTTCATCAAACTCTTTAACATACCCTTCATGGCATTTTCTTATTGTATGAAGACATTTGTATTCTGCATTTAGTAAGTTTCACCTATACCCTTCTAAGATGCACCATAGGTGTGGCCCCACATATTACCCTCCCTCCACTTCAACCTCCCCCCCTTCCAATATTCTTGTGCTATAGTTGAGTTAGAGCCTTCAAATGAAACCTTTAAATTAGCTTCATGGTAGGAATGAGTACATTGGATACTTTTTCTTCCATGCTTGAGATACTTTGCTAAGAAGAATAAGTTCCAGTTCCATCCATGTAAACATGAAAGAGGTAAAGTCACCATCTTTCTTTGAGGCTGCATAATATTCCATGGTACACATGTACCACAATTCATTAATCTATTCGTGGGTCGATGGGCACTTGGGCTTCTTCCATGACTCAGCAATTATGAATTGGGCTGTAATAAACATTCTGGTACAGATGTCTTTGTTATAATATGATTTTTGGTCTTCTGTCTATATACCTAGTAAAGGAATTACAGGATCGAATGGCAGGTCTATTTTTAGATCTCTAAGTACTCTCCAAACATCCTTCCAAAAGGAATGTATTAATGTGCATTGCCACCAGCAGTGTAGAAGTGTTCCCTTTTCTCCACACGCCAACATCTCTGGTTTGGGGATTTTGTCATGTGGCTAATCTTACTGGAGTTAGGTGATATTTCAAAATAGTTTGGATTTGCATTTCTCTGATGATTAAAGATGGTGATCATTTTGTCATGTGTCTGTAGGCTGCGCACCTGTCTTCATTAGAGAAGTTTCTCTTCAAGTCCTTTGCCCACACTGAGATGGGATCACTTGTTCTTTTCTTGCTAATACGTTTGAGTTTTCTGTGTATTCTGGTTACTAAACCTTTGTCAGAGGCATAACTTGCAAATATTTTCTCCCATTCTGAGGGCTGTCTGATTGCTATACTTACTATGTTCTTGGCTGTACAGAAACTTTGTAGTTTGATTAGGTCTCAGTAGTGTATTTTTGATATTGCTTCAATTGCCTGGAGAGTCTTCCTCATAAAATATTCACACAAGCCAATTACTTCAAGAGTTTTCCCTGCACTTTCTTCTAATATTTTGATAGTTTCATGTCTTAAGTTTAAATCTTTAATCCAGTGAGACTCTACCTTAGTTAATGGTGAGAGGTGTGGGTCCAGTTTTAATCTTCTACAGGTCACCAGCCAGTTCATCCCGCACCATTTGTTAAATAGGGAGTCTTTTCCCCACTGAATGTTTTTAATTGGCTTGTCAAAGACCAAATAACAGTAAGTAGCTAGATTCATCTCTTGGTTCTCTATTCTGTTCCAGACATCTACCTCTCTGTTTTTGTGCCAATACCATGCTGTTTTGATCACTACTGTTTTATAGTAGAGTCTCAGGTCTGGTAGTGTGATTCCTCCTGCTTTGTTTTTATTTCTGAGTAATGTCTTGGCTATTCGAGGTTTTTTTCTGATTCCATATAAAATGAAGTGTTATTTTTTCAAGATATTTAAAATATGACAATGGAGTTTTGATAGGAATTGCATTAAAATTATACATTGCTTTGGGTAATATAGACATTTTAACAATGTTGATTCTTCCCAACCATGAGCATGGTATATTTTTCCATTTGTTAACATTTTCAGCTATTTCTTTTCTTAAAGTTTCATAGTTCTCTTTATAGAGATCTTTCACATTCTTTGTTAGGTAAACGCCCAAATAGTTCATCTTCTTTGGCACTACTGCAAAAGGAATAGAGTACTTGACTATTATTTCGACTTGGCTATTGTTGGTATATATAAAGGCTACAGATTTATGGGTGTTGATTTTGTAGCCTGAGACATTGCTGTATTCCTTGATCATTTCTAAGTTTTATAGTAGAAACTCTGGTGTTTTCCAGATATACAATATCATCTGCGAAGAGTGAAAGTTTGATCTCTTCTGACCCTGTTTGGGTACCCTTGATTGCCTTTTCTTCCCTGATTGTAATGGCTAAAACTTCCATTACAATGTTGAAGAGCAATGGAGACAATGGCAACCTTGCCTGGTTCCTGATCTAAGTGGAAATGGTTTCAATTTAACTCCATTCAATACGATATTGGCTGTGGGTTTGCTGTAGATGACCTCTATCAGTTTAAGAAATGTCCCTTCTATACCACTTTTTTAAAGTGTTCTGATCATGAAGAGATGCTGGATATTGTCAAAAGCTTTTTCTGCATCAATTGAGAGAATCATATGGTCTTTATTTTTTAATTTGTTTATGTGCTGAATTACATTTATAGATTTATGTACATTGAACCAGCCTTGAGATGCTGGGATAAAGCACACTTGGTCATGGTGTATAATTTGTTTGATGTGTTGTTGGATTCTGTTTGTTAGTATCTTGTTAAATATTTTTGCATCAATATTCATTGGTGATATTGGTCTATAGTTTTCTTTTCTTGTTGGGTCTCTCCTTGGTTTAGGGATCAAGATGATGTTTGCTTCATAGAATGTATTGGGTAGTATTCCTTCTTTTTCTATATTTTGGAAGAGGTTTAGTAATATACATACTAGTTCTTCTTTAAAGGTTTGGTAGAATTCTGACGTGAAGCCATCTGGTCCTGGGCTTTTCTTTTTAGGGAGATTTTGTATAGTTGATGCTATTTCAGAACTTGATATAGGCCTGTTCAATGTTTCCACTACGTTCTGGCTAAGTCTTGGTAGGTGGCATGCTTCCAAGTATTGGTCCATTTCCTTCAGATTTTCATAGTTCTGAGAGTAAAGTTTCCTGTAATACTCTTTAAGGATTTTTTGAATTTCTGAGGAGTCTGTTGTTATTTCGTCTTTACCATTTCTGATTGATGAAATTAGAGATTTCACTCTTTTTTTCCTGGCTAGGTTAGCCAAAGGTTTATCTATTTTATTGACCTTTTCAAAAAACCAACTTTCTGATTTATTGATCTGTTGTATAATTCTTTTGTTTCTAATTTTACTTAATTCTGCTCAGTTTGGGGTTGAATATTATTCCTTCTCCAGTTGCTTAAGATGTCCCATTAAGTTATTAACTTCTGTCTTTCTGTTTTCTTGAGGAAGGCTTGCAGTGTTATAAATTTCCCTCTTAGGATTGCCTTTGCAGTATCCCAGGGGTTCTTATAATTCATGTCTTCATTGTCATTTTGTTCCAACAATTTGATAATTTCCTTCTTAATCTTGTCTATGACCCATCTATCATTCAGCATAAGTTTATTTAATTTCCACGTTTTGGTATGAGTATGCAGATTCCTGTTGTTATTGAGATCAACTTTTATTCCATAATAGTTGGAGAAGATGCAAGGACTATTTTCTATTCTTTTAAATTTGCTTAGGTTAGACTTGTGACCTAAGATGTGATCGATTTTGGAGTATGTTCTATGGGATGATGAGAAGAATGTGCATTCAATTTTATTAGGATGAAACGTTCTGTAGATGTATATTAAATCCAGTTGTTGAATGGTTAAATTTAAATCTAAAATTTCTTTACTTAGCTATCTTTTCTTATCTATCCAACACTGCTAAAGGAGTATCAAAATCTCCAACTACTATAGAGCTGGAAGAAATCAAGGTACTCATGTTCATTAGAGTTTTTCTCATAAATTGAGGTGCATTCTGGTCAGGTGCATTTATATTAATAATTGAAATCTCATCATATTGAGTAGTACCTTTAACAAATATGAAATGTTTATCTTTATCCTTCTTTACTTTGGTTGTTTTAAAGCCTATTGTATCTACAAATAAGATTGCAAAACCTGCTTTTTTCTGTTTCCATTTGTGTGGAATATAAATGACCATCCCTTCACCTTGAGTCTAAGTTTATCTTTTAAGGTAAGATGAAATTCTTCTATACAGCAGATATCTGGCCTGAGTTTTTGTATCCAGTCAGCCAACCTATGCCTCTTTAGAGTACAATTTAAACCATTCACATTAATTGAAAACAATGATAAATCTTTAGAAAATCCAGTGGACATTTTTAATCCTTTCATTACTGTGGAAGTTGAAATTTGATAAAAAGTTTCCGGGTGAGTTTACTTTTGTGGTGGAGGATTATGTTGGACATTATGGAGGACAGGTCTGAGAATATCCTGGAGAGGTGGTTTAGTTATAGCAAATTTCTTCAACATGTGTATGTCATTAAAGTATTTAATTTCTCCATCATAAATGAAACTCAGTTTAGCTGGGTACAGGATCCTGGGTTGAAAGTTATTTTGTTTTAGGAGATTAAAAGTCAATGACCATTCTCTTCTAGCTTGAAAGGTTTGATCAGAGAGATC
>CAUYON010003738.1:0-21177 GCA_963573935.1 Arctocebus calabarensis
TGCCATGAAGGATATCTGTAACAGTATGATCAAAATATTTCTGAATGTATATGAATCGTGCCCTGTGATTGCACCAATGTACATAATTATGATTCAATAAAATTATTAAAAAATAAAAAAAAAAAAAAAAAAAAAAAAAAAGATAAACAAGCAATGCAGGCTTTTTTAAGATGTGGAATAAAATCTCAGCACCTCAGCTTTGCCAGGCTCTCAGAAAGGACAGGCGGGACTTCCAGCTCCCCTTTCTCCCTCTCCCTACCTGTCCTTTGCTCCAGGCGCAGGGGATTCCGCTGTGTTTTGCACAGAGCCTGCATCTCTACCTATGTGCCTACTGTTTTCCTCTTCCTGACCTGCCCTTCCCTAGACTCCTTTTGGGATCTCACATTCCTCATGGCCTGGCTGGATGTCATCCTCTCCTATCATGCCAGGACAAAGCCATTGTCTTCTGCCACTGTCTGCTCAGTGCACTCTGGTGACACCTCCTTGCTGGTCCTTTCCACATTTTCCTGTATGCTATTGTTTATTTATTTATTTGGTACACTATCCTCATCACCTCCTCTCCTATGTCTTCCCCAGATTGGAAATCCCCAGAAGGCCGCCAACGAGCCTTCTTCATCTCTGTATACCCTGTGGTTCCCAGCACAAGACCTAGAAAGAAGCCAGAAGGCATGTATGGAATTAAAGGATGTGTGCAAATATCTTTCCCTTGTGAGAGGCAAGAATAATAATTCTTGTCATACTGGCCAGGGAACACAGGCTTATAAGGTCACCAGAGCAGCCGCTCTAACAAAACAAAAAAACCCTAACAGAAAAATGTCCACTTCTCATCTGGTTGATATTTCTCAGTTGTTTAAGTAAGGACAATCTAGATCTTACTATCCATCTGTCTAAAGTGAACGGAAGTGAACATCGGCTAGACCAGGGTGAGCAAACTACAGCCCCTGGGCCAGATCCATCCTGCTCTTGTTTTTTGAATGAAGTTTTACTGGAACACAGCCACACCCATTCAGTTATACATTGCTCAAGGATGCCTTTAGGACACAGTGGAGCTGAGTGGTTTCATAGGGCCTTTTTGGCTAAAAAGCCTAAAAATTTGCCATCTTTCTTTTCACAGAAGAAGTTTGCTGATTCCTGTTCTAGACAATACAGTTTTTGAGAAAAAGGGCCTTTTTTTTTTTTTATTGATTTAGAAGCTATCATAATTTTTCTTCTATGGGAAGTAACTTTGGGAAAGCTCATGTGATAGGAACTTAGTCATCTTCATTTTCAGCGAGAAGCACTTACAGTAGGCATTTGGAACAGTATCAGGACTGCAAGAGCTGTCAGGTAATAATTTACTAATGAAAATGTTAGCAATTCTTCCTAAAACAATGAAAACCTGTAGTCAAAATGGATAAAGGGTAAGAAATTATGGGTTTGCATTTCTACTTCAACATCTGCTATCTCGAAGAAAGTTACTTTATCCTTCTGAGGATCTTTTTTTTTGAGACAAAGTCTCATTTTGTCACCCTCAGTAGAGTGCTGTGGAATGATAACTTACAGCAATCTCAAACTCTTGGGCTTAAGTGATCCTCTTGCCTTAACCTCCCAGGTAGCTGGGAGTATAAGGTCTGTGCCACTACACCCAGCTAGTTTTTCTATTTTTTTAGTAGAGACGGGGGCAGGGAAGGGCTATTTTTGTTCAGGCTGGTTTCAAACTCCTGAGCTCAAGTAATCCACTTGCCTCAGCCTCCCAGAGTACTAGGATTATAGGCACGAGCCACCACTTGTGGCCCCGAGGATCTTAGATTACACTTAAGAATGCCTGTAACAGAGTTTTTTTAGGGTTAAAGTAGATGATGTATGGGAAAGTATCTTAAATTGTAAAGTACTATAAGGTGTACGGTAACATTATTTCTGGATATAAAAGGAGTTACTCAGGGCGGTGCCTGTGGTTCAAAGGAGTAGGGCGCCGGTCCCATATACCGGAGGTGGTGGGTTCAAACCCAGCCCCAGCCAAAAACGGCAAAAAAAAAAAAAAAAAAAAGGAGCTACTCATTGATCTAAAATTATTTATGTCAAATCTCTGGGGGGTACATTTGATTGAATTTCCCTGTGATTCTATTATTTTTCCCAAATTATAAACTCTAAGCTTTGTATGTAGATGAAAGAGGAGAAGCAGGAAAGGAAAAATAATGCAAAAATACAGGTTTATGAAAAATATATTCTAACCTGGAGACAAAAACAGATATAAACAAACAGTAGCCTTCTTGTTCATCACTTAAGACTCCATAAAGCCAAAGAAAATTCAAGGCAATTGAGTAACTTTTGACATTATGTCTGCTTATTTTTCTCATCATTGAAACTTTTTTGCAGAATTTCTAGGTATAACTTTTTCTTAAGCTTGAAGGAAAATTTTCACTTTAAAGGAGCTAAAGAATGTGACTGAAATTTTTTATGGAGGGGGAAGAGTCAATAAAAATTTTGTAGTAAAATCATGTTTTTGAAAATTATTTGCAAGGCAGATTGCATCACGAAGGATATAGATTTAAATATCTTAATATACATCTTGAATATACAAAAAGATGAAGAACTATTTCTGAGTTACAATGAAAATAGGAAGAGGATAATAGTTTGAAATGGAGAAAATTATTTAGTGGAAGAAGTCAATTTTGATTAGTGAAGTTGATTTTTGGAGAAAAAATTCAGGTTAATCAGTTAATAGCTACATTTATCGAGGGGTTACTATGAATTAGAGGTCTTCCTAAATAGGCTTTACAAGTATTAGTGCATTTAGCCTCCTAGACAACTTTGTGATGTCAGAAGTCTTTGTTTCATCACAATTTGAGATGAGAAAATGAGGAACAGTCTCCAAAGGAGGGCAAAAAAAGAAGGCTGACTAAAGTCCAGCGGGGGCCAGAACCTGGATCCCGATTCGATCCTACTCTTCTGATTTGCTCTGAAGCTTTCAGCAAGCTGTTCACCTCTGTTGGGGCCTCAATTTTCTCCTTTGGAAACTGGAATTAGACACCATTCTCATTAACTGTTATGAGGTCTGACTCAGCCAATGTATCAAAAGTCCTTGGAGAGGCTGGTCCACAGGGGACACTTTAGATATTTCCATATCCACTTGGGTGAATAATGCCAATATATGAATATTCTGTGATGTTACATGAATACCACCAGCAACATAGATACAAGTACTTATATTATGGTGATAAGAGTAACATTGCTATATTACATTATTAAGAAAATGATAACAATTTTACTAACAGAAAGAGAAGTTCAAAGATAAAACTGGGTTTCCTCAGTGTGTGTTGAGTTCCCTGGCATCTGATTTTGACTTGAAGAATGTCTGAGGAATGCGTAGACCTAAGGACTGGTAGGTGAGGTGGGTTAGGGAAGTTTAATCATACTAAGGAAAGAATACCCTATGGCAGAGAAAAGAGAATCCAAGACTACCTTACGTAGACCTCACATTGTTTTCTTTTCTGCCATAATTCTAGTCTGGCCTTTGCAAAAGGTCAGTGTAAATACTGCCAAGATAAAGATGGTGATGATTTCAGCTTTCAAGTGATCTTAGAAATCTGGTATTTAAAAATCAGACAATTCAGTCAAAAGGAAGGAAGGAATTGAAAGGTTATCAAGGCAAGACAAGTTAGTATAAACTTAGGCTTGGATTATCTGTGTTGGAGATTCCTGGAGATCTAAACTCACTGTGAGCTGGCAGGGAATTTCATAGGCACAAAGTGACTGTCTCGCGGGAGATGTGAAGGAGCCATGCAGGAAGGCTGCTCATAAGGGAAGGCTTGCACAACCTGGGGAAGTACAAAGGATTCTATATATCTTTAAAAATTTCTTGGTTTCAGCCATTTATGTTTCCTGAAAAGAGAACTAAAGGTGCGGATAGGAAGAAATACCCCCATCACAGGTCCCTGAACCTGGAGCCTCTGGGAAGAGTCACTTGAGGATAGAGAAGATTGGCTGATTTTCCGAGAGTGCCCTGGAGGCAGAAGAGTGCAGTGCAGTAAGGTGTTCAGCCGTGCACCTGGGTCACAATGTGGCTCCTCCGCTGCTGTGTCTCTGGGAGCAAATGCGCTAAACAGTCTGAACCTTATTATCTTTCTCAGTGAAATCAGAACAGGAAAGGGCCCTGCCTTTGTCACAGGCTTGCTGTCATGCTCCGTGTGAAGGTGGCTGTGTCACAGGCTTGCTGTTATGCTCCGTGTGACGTGCTCTACAGTCAGAAGGGATATTTCTATGGGGGCAGCTCCCGTTTGGAGCAGAGTCCTCCCAGGCCAGTGCCCTGCTCCTCGACTGTAGGAACCCTGTTCTTTGTTCCTGTCGCTTCACCTCCTCTGTCATTGTGCTCATGCCCCTTCATGCTCTTCCTGCAACTACAGTCTACCTCTGCAGGAAAAGAGAAGGCCTCGGCCAATCCCTGAGTGTTCACATGCTAAGCATTGCATCCTGACTGCATGGGGACCACAGAAGAGACACACAGAGACAATGTCACCCTCAGAGCGCTGGTCCAAGGAAAAGACAGAGCCAGGTGGAAAGGATTCCTACACAGAAGCCTGGGGTTTCCCACCTAAATACCACAAGGTTCCTGGGAAAGCTTTTTTGGAAAGGAATCATTAAATTGATTCCACAGGTAGTTTTGAGCACCTCCTGCAGGCCAGGCAGTTTCCTCATCTGTAAAATAAGGATAACAATCACACCCGCATCAGAGGCAGGTGATAGAAATGAAATGAGGTAATGGCATGAAAGCTTTACCATGCCTGACCACCTGACACTATCTATGCAACACATCACACACACACACACACACACACACACACCCTCGTGAAGTAGATGCCGGGATTGTCCCATTTGATAAATGAGGAAAGAAAATCACAGAGGGGTTCCATCACTTGCTCAGGGTCACCCAGATGTTATGTGAAAGAGCAGGGGTTCTGGCAGGTTGAAATGCACTTACTACAGAATGTGACACAGATAGACATTCAGTAAGTCCCAGCTGTTTATATTATCCCCCTGAAGCACTTCTGACTCTGCTTCACACACAGCGGATGTTCTGTAAATGTCAATGGGATTATGTGTCTTGCTGAAACAAAATGAGTAATGCTCCATCACCCTGAAGGTTTCCCCTCTTTAACTCCATCCACTCCTCAGAAGCTGAGTTGTCATTTTGTCATCAGAGCCAGGAAGGCAAACTCAGAGGGCAAATTCACGTGTTGGAATTGTTCATATTGTTTTTTAAAGTCCAGCCCTTTGAAAACACAATCATATTTATTTGTAATAAAGCTACTTTATGACTCGTTTGCCCTCCAAATTCCCTTTGATCTTCGGAGAAGGCTAGTGACAGGCGGTGAGACTTTGCTTTAGCTCCTGTGCTGGGACTGTAATTAACTGCCAAGGCCAGGGAGCCAGGCTGGGGCGGCCTTCAGCAGGGAGGACGAGGCTGTGTGCTCTGATTCAAGAGGCTGGCTGCCTGGCCCTTGTCAGAGCAAGGGGAGATTATGCCTGGCCTGCCAGCTTAGACACCAGTGCCAGACCCTGGAGAAATGGGCAGACTCCTTCCAGCTTAAGAGTTACCCATTTTAAATAGGTCTGAATGTGTGAAAAATTGGCAGTGGCGAAGTCCTCAGGGCGTCTGCTTCTTTGGAATCTTGTGAGTTTGTTTTCTGTAAAGCAGCGACAATTTATGGTTCCCATTCTCCAGACTGACAAGCCACTTTCTATGAATGTAGTTTGTCTTCCTGTCCCTATTACCAGTAAAGGAGTCTGCTTCCCTTGAAATGTGACATTGCCTTGGGGAAACTTGAGACCAATGAATTGTTCACTGAGCCTCTGACCTGGAAGAAATTTTACACTGGGTGTCAACCCAAAGGCTGAGAACCACCTGCATCTGAATCACCTGGACTGCTCTTCAGAATTACAAACCCTGTGTCTCACTTGTCTACTTTATCAGAATCTTTGGATTGTGGGCTCAGTAATCTCAATTTTTAATAGGTTCCCCCAGGTTATTCTCTTGCACAGTGATGCATGAAACACACAGATATGGAGAAACAGATTGAGTCATCTGAATTACAGGTGGAGAAATTGAGACACTTATATTTATCTCCAAGGAGAGATAAAGACAAATGATATCCACGTTTTCTGACTCTCAAACAAATTCTTTTTAAAAATGACATCATGTTCCCTTTAGTTTCATAGAAAGTAAAACATTTCCTTTGTGAATTTTACATTGCCATCTCTTTAGGTAAGGCCAAGGGTTACCTAAGACGGGGGCCATAGGGTTTGGCAGATCTAACGCCCATTTATTATTATTTTTGAAGCTAGGACAAATAGATTGGGAGAGATAACAAATTAAAATACAATAGTGATGTTCATGAAGAAGAGGTAGATAAAATGGAATAAGAATATTTGTTGCTTTATGATCAAGAGTGCCTTTTTTACTATACAAAGAGTTATCTAAACAAGGCAACTCTATGTTGCCATGGTTGTCTCTGGTTTTCAGGGAGCAAAAACATCTTATGCAGGTTGGATATTTTCCTAGCCAAGACCTTAGTTGATATTCACACTATCCTGGTGAGACACGTGTGAGTGTATACATTAAAGCGGTAAGAAAAAAAAAAAAAAAAAAAAAAGCAGTAAGATTTAGAGAAGAGACTTTTCTAAATCCAGTTAGCAATGGACTCAAATCAGGAGACTATTAGAAATAATATGAATACTAGTAAGTTTTTGAGAATTTACTATGTTCCAGGCAGCTCTCTGAGAACTTGACATAAACATTCTCATTTAATCTTCATAAGTACTTTATGGACTGCATCACTGCCCTATGAGATAGTAGGAGTATTTTACTGACAAAGAAATTAAGGTATAAGGAATGAACCTTCTTTCAACTATTCCTCTATTCATTCAACAAGTGCATGCTGAGGTTTCAAGTTCTGGACATTAGTTAGACTCTAGGGATACTAAGTAAGCGAAGTCCCTACTGTCATAGAAATGACACTCGGTTGGGGAGAGGTAGTATTAAATAAGTAAACACATAAGCATGTAAATTGTTCTGAACCAAGTCTAGAACAGGCCATGGGGAGTAACTGGGGAAGTGATCTGTTTCAGAGACTGGACATGTGACCAGGAGTTGGCCATCTGGAGCAGGAGAGGTGTGGAGACGTGGGTGACTGATGGCAGAGCAAAGGCAGAGGCCCTACGTGTGATCACCATTTCTCTCTTCATTCAGCAAGGGGCTGGAGCAGAGAGATTGTGAGGCAGAGAGAAGTGAGAGAAGAGACGAGTCAAAGTGAGTAACATCCTGTAGGGGTAGGCAAAGTCCTTTGACTCCAAGGGAGGTAGGAAGCCCTTGGAGGGTACTGGGAGCAAAGTGACATAACGTGATACATTTTAGGAAAATTGCTTTGATTGCTTCAGGAGTGTCCAAATTTTTGTTTTCTCTGCTGCACACTGGAAGAAGAAAAGTTCTCTTGGGACACACATTAAATACACAAACAATAACGAAAGCTGATGAGCAAAAAAAAAAAAGTCAGTGCATAATTATAAGCAAAGTAAGTCCTCATAGAATCCACATGTATCCCATGGGCCCTGGGTTGGACACCCCTCCTGGAATAACCTTTGGGGGCAAGGGTGAAACTTGTCTAAGGTCACACAGCTGCTAAGTGTTGGAGGCAGTGGGGGAGGGCCCTGTCTGTTTTTATGTCTGGCTTCCAGAGCAGGCACAGATCTAGTGAGCACACTGCTCTCACTCTCTGGGTATCCTGTGCTCACTTCCTTCCTGCCACATCCAAGAGAAACTCTGTGTGCAGGTGTTGTTGCCCTCTCTGGCCAAGGGCACTGGGAGGGCAGCAGGCAGAGCTGTGTTGCCTGCACAGGACACAGCCAGAGCTGCTCTCAGGGCCAGGCCTCAGTAGCCCATGCTCACCTTGGACTTCTCTTGATGCAGCTCTATCTGAATGTCTGTGAGCTTGGTCCTGAGGTCTTCATTGGCAGCTTGAAGGGCGACAATGAGTGCCTCGGGCTTCTCGCCCTTATTTCGCCCTTTCTTGGACATTGTTCCTTTCTAAATGGAGTCTGTTGGTTTTTAGTTTCTTTCAGACAGGTGCTGCCATGTTACTGTTCCTTATCCTGGACTGCGAGGTCTCCGCATCTACTGCGTGGTGCTCCTCCGTAAGGTCTCCTCAACTGCTGCCCTGGAAGCCCTGAGGACAGAAAGAGGCAGCAGTTATTGTTCTGACAGAGACCTGGACTAAGGGTCAGTCTGTCCATTCTCAGTCTCCTCCTGAGGCTCTCCTGTCCCCAGTATCTCCTATCCCCTCTGCACATAAATTGAACGATCCTTCTAAAACGTTAGTCTGATCCAGGCAATGCTCTGCTTAAAATCCTTCCCTGTAGGCATCAACCTTTCCCTTATGTCTGAACCCACCCACTCTTCTGTCCTTCTCTCCTCCATGTCACTCACTGATACTTGGCCATAAGGAGCACAGCTGTTAAAGAAGTTACCTACATGGTGACCTCATAAAGCAGAAAGCCTCAACTTTAAGAAAACCCAATGTATGAAGAAAGGATTACACAACAGCTAAACTGTGAGAAGTGGGGGTTAACTATTAATGGATTATGGGATTAAATGAATCACTTCCAGATTCATTCATTGAGTCAATTTTGCTAGAGTTCTTTCCATGTGATGTGCTAGGCACAGCACATTGAAATAAAAAATGTCAACGTTTCAAACCAAAAAAAAAAAAAAAACATGATCTGTCTATCCATTAATCAATATCATTTCCCATTATCTATCTGGTAAGAGTTGTTAAAGAAATACACCTTAATAGTTTCAGAGGGACTGCTCCTTCTGTCTGGGCTGAATAAGGAAGGCTTTCTGACGAAGGTACGTTGACCAGCAACTTAAGGATTGGGTGAGATGATAACAGATGGAGAAAGAGGTATGGAAAATGGAAGGTGCTGAGACACAAGAGAGAAAAATCATAGTGACTATTTCGTGGGGAAAAATGAGGTCTGTTTAATGATAATCCCAGAAGGGGTTAAAGGCAACTAATCATGCTAGACAAGTTTTCTAGAAAGGATAGATGGTGGGGAGACGTAGAATTCCAAGCTTATACTCTTGGCGAACCTGCTGAAGTTCTTGGCAGGTGGGTGTCCTAACAGAGCAGACCTTCAGAGTGGTTATTCTGGTGGCACAGGAGAGAGAGAATGGAAGCTGGGAGACTGGATAGGAAGCCAATGAATTTGTCCAGGTAAAGGATGATAAAAGCCTAATTAGAACAGTGGCAAGAAGAGAGAAGGGGAGGGCACATATGTTTTACTTTACAAATCCTTGACTCCTTCATAGGAATGAGGGGGTCAGAAAAGTATGGATATTAAACCATTCAAGATAATGGAAAAACATAACAAGATCTTAGAAAAAGTTTCCCATGCAGCCTTTCAGAAAACTGGGTATTGTGTACACTGAAGAGCTTCAGTCCAGAGCTAAGGGGCACTCCTGCTGGTCACCCATATGTTCCGGCAGCTGCTGCTCTCTTAAGACCCTTTAGCTTTGGGGACCATGCTGGGATCCTGGGCTTTGTGCCATACCCTTATGAGCACTAGGGTAATGCTCTCTGGAGTGTCCCTGGGGGCCTGGGGATAGGGACAGGCAGTAGGGAGGGCGAGCCTCTCTACAGCAGTCATGGAACTGCCCACCACACCTCGTGTGAGAAGCTAACGTTGGCTATCATGCTTCTTTGCGAATCTTACCAAATTGTTCAATTGCAGGGCTGAGAGTATTTTTCTTTTAGTGTTGAGGTGAATTCATCATGCATTTATGTAAGATTTGTGTGACCAACACTACTAAAATAAGACAGGGCTTAACCTCACGGAGGCACCGGGTGTGTAAATTCACATATCGATGTGAATTTCTCTCTTCCTCTAGTTGATCTCTAATTGTTGTTCCCCTGGGCTCTTCTGAACAGCCTCTACTGGCCTCACCTACACAGTTACACCTCTCAGTTTTAGATTCAAAACCCTGACCATGCTCCAAGCCTCAGACTCGTAGGTACATTCTTACTTACCAAATCCACTTGAATATCTGATTGGCATTTCAAACCTAACATCACCAACACAGATGTCTTCATTTCTAGTCTCCCCAAACCTTAATTTCCCCACGTCTTTCTATATCATTAAATGGTGCCACCACATGCTCAGTTGTTTCAGATATAAGCTTAGGAGTCACCCTTTCTTCTATTTGAGTCCTTGTTTCTCTTATCCAGTTTACTAGGAAGTTCTATTTACTTTCTCTACAAAACATTACTCTCGTTGACCAACTTCTCTCAAATGCCTATGATGCTGTTGGCACATAGAGGAAAAAGGAGCTTGGAAAAGTCATAGTCTTTTCATAGTTGTACAGTCTTCTTGAATTAAGAAAGGGCTTTTCTAATTGGAGATATGGAGTGGCAGAGGAAAGAGTTAGAGCAAAAACCTGGGGCCACAAATTTGCCCAACCTGGGAAAACACAGACTGGGGTCAGATTTCAAAGTTTGGACTTAATTATGCAAAAACGGGGAAATGTGGCAGCACTTGAGGACATGCAGTAATAGTAAAGAGCTGGCAGTGACTAACTGCTTACTGTGTATTGTCATTAGACTAAGCACGTAACATACTGCTCTCAGCTACACTTCACAGAAATTAGGAAACAATTGTTCCCAGAAAGATTAACATGCCTAAATCAACCAAGTTGATAGGTGGTAAAGCTGAGGTTCAAATCCAGGCAGCTTGAGACTGACAGCCAAGCTCGTATCCACTGGGTCGAGCTGCCTCATATCTGCATTTTAGGGAGGTAACTTAGCATCACGGAGGATGAGACAGTGGGAGGAATCAGGCTGCTCTAACTGTCCATACAAGAGATAATACAGCCCCGAATAGATAAAAAAGGAGGTAGCAATGCTGACACATGGAGCCATCAAGGGAATCGTGGCCTATTTGTAAACTTCATTACTGGTCTGAATGTTCTTCTCTTCCCTTGGTAAATGAAATGATCTTCGAAATTTCTGGCAGCAGAAATGTGCAAAGCAAGAGATACAATACAGGCAGCACCTGTGGCTCAAAGGAGTAAGGCGCTGGCCCCATATGGCATAAGGTGGTGGTTTCAAACCTAGCCCTGGCAAAAAAATGCAAAAAAAAAAAAAAAAAAAAAAAAAAGACGGAGATACAATAGATACACTTTATATTTTAACTTAAAATCCTTCCTAAAAAATACAGTATTGTGTGCCCGACTTCATGACTTCATGTATTTTTTCTCTGGGAAACACTGTGAACTTAGCCCTAGGAAGGAAAAGGAATGGGTGGAAAAATTAGATGCACCTTCAGAAGAGAAAAAGGTATCATAGAAAGTCACTAATAGAGTGAGTTTATGGATTCCTCAGTAACTATGGTCCTATATACACCTCTGGTGGAGAAGAAGTTCCCAGACTTCTCCGTTGTGATGGGTGCCTGGCGAGCTCACAATTCTCAAACTCTAATTTCACTACAAGTCTTCCATTTCCTCATGCTGTCTTCCCTGCCTCTGCCACAGCTTGTTGAGATATAGGTTGCATACCATAGAATTCACACATTTAAAATGTACTATTCTGGTGTTTTGTGCATTCACGATGCTGTCCTAACATTATTACAATAAATTTTAGACATTTTCACCACCCAGAAAAGAAACCTATACCTGTTAAGGATCATTCATTGTTCCCCATCAATCTCTTCCAGCCCAAGGCAACCTCTCGTCTACTTTTTGTGTCTATGGATTTGCTTGCTATTCTGGACATTTTGTATAAATGGAATCATACAACATGCATTTGTGTGTGTGTTGTGGGTGACTAGCTTCTTCCATTTTAGCATACTGTTTTCATTATACTAAGGTTCATCCATGTGGTTGACACATCATTTCCTTTTACTGCTGAATAGTATTCCGTTACATTTGCCTGATGGACACTTGTGCTGCTGAAGTGGCTTGAGGTCAGGTTTCTAGAGAAGCTACTGGCTATGAAGAGGGACATCACCCCTTTAAAGGAGTGGGCTCCAGAGCATAAAGGCAAGTGACTGAAGATATCACTGCATGCAGAAGGAACATTTCTGGACCACTGCGGAGCCCGTGCCACTGATGATGTTTGGCAGCAGATTATCTGGCACAAGGACAGGAGCCTTGTTCAACTAAGGGCCAATAACCGGGAGCTTCATACCATAGAAGCAGTTGAAGGAACTTACAGAGGGCCCTAGGTTTCCAGCTCTTAGCTACGCGGTCAGGCAGCTTGAACTCCCAGGTACCATTGTGAGTTATCAAATGTGAATTTTGGCCTACCTTCTGGCTTTCTCCATCCTTTACAAGATACCTCTTATAGCCCCTGAAGCTGAATTTCTCTGTAACCATGACTCTGTCTCTGATAAAGGCAGTGGAGAATTTAGAGACTTCTCAGGAGGAATACTTGCATTTTAAAGTGAGGATCATTACTTGAGAAGCAATCCTTAAGGAAGAAATGGATTATTAGTGGAAGAATTACAGCCTATATTCATTCATTTAACAGACATTTATTGAGAAGGAAGTAACATGCAGTGTTTTACAGCAAAGCATCACAAATCTTGGGTCTGGCTACCTAAAATACTCCTGGACATCTTGGGTGGTGTGGAGCTCTGCCTCTAGAGATTTTAATAGAGTACTGGCCTGGTGATTCTAGTATGTGAGGCATTTTCGAAAACTTCTAATTAAGAGCATGGACTATGGAGTCAGACAGATTTGTGCTCTATCCTGCCTCTGTGTGGCAGCTGTGTGATCTTGAACAAATCAGTTCTCTCTCAGTATTTCTTATCTTTAAAAGGAAGGGGAGAGGAATGTGTGTATTATTATAATTATAGTCCACCTATGGCATTGGATTGTTTGACAGTTAAGTGAAAGAACGTAAGTGATGCTCTCTCACAGCTCATGCAGGAGTGCTAACCAATCAGCAAGTGCTTTCTATATTTATCATTAGCCAAAGTAGAGGAAATTAAACTATCAGCACTGTCCTCAAGATGCTTAAACTGAGAATGGCAGGGGATATGCAAGCATAATAATGCAAATTCCACACTGACAGAAGCCTTATATATTAAAAAGCCCTTCCTATTTTTGGTTCCCTATGGATTTATTTAGGCCTTGGCACAAAACCCTGGAGAGAGGAGAGTGACACCAACTTGGGCAAATGTGACCTCTGTCCCTCTGCACCACAGACTCTCTTAGTATGCTATTTCTAGAGACCAAAGAAGGACGCCACATCTAAAATCACCTGCTGCCCAGCGGGAGCTCCTTTTTATCATTTGGTGTTTAAGGAGCCTCCGCATGTAATCTTTACAACCAAATTTCCAGTTCTAAAAATTCCCATTCAGCGTGCTTTTTTAATTGACAAAAATGTACGTATTTATGGTGTACAACATAATGTTTTAAAATATGCAAACATTATGGAATGGCTAAATCAAGCTATTTAACATAGGTATTACCTGATATACTTATTTTTTATGTGGTGAAAGCAATGGAAATCTATTCTTTCTGTGATTTTCAAGTACACAATACATTGTTATTAACTAAAGTCGCCATGTTATGCCAAAGATCTCCAGAACTTATTCCTACTGTCTGACTAGAACTCTGTCTCCTTTTCCCCAATCCCCCGCCCACGCTGCATCCCCCATCCCCACCCACCAGTCCCCCCATATGCCCCTGCTGGCCACCATCCTACTCTCTGCTTCTGTGACATTTTTCAATTCCCCATATAAGTGAGATCATGTGATATTTGTCTTTTGGTGTCTGACTTCGTTCATCCATGTTGTTGCAAATGACAAGCTTCCTTCTTTTTAAAGGCAAAACTATTTCACCATGTGCGTATACTGCATTTTTTTAATCTGTTTATTCCTTGATGGATGCTTAGGTTGATCTTGGCTACTGGTAAAAATAGCACTATTCTTTTTTTTAAAAAAAAACATATACTTTGAGATTAAAATTTAAAAACTATAAATTATAAATCAATTTATAAGTGCTTAAATATGATGGATTTATGTTCTTGATCTTAGGTTATAATCAGGGTTACCTAGTCTGTCCAGGAAAGTAAACATACCTTTAAAGTCCTAATATTTAATTAATTTATCAGGCTAAATTTTCTACTGGTTTTCACATCCTTTTAAAATACCACACTTTTTTTTTTTTTTTTTTTTTTCAGAAATGTAGCCAAATATTTGATTGAGACAGCCTGGTCACTATTGACTGAGCCCTCTTCCTGGCTTTTGGAGTGTTACCACGTCCAAGCATCATTCCCACCCTTCAGTGGCATCTAGCTTACAAGAGGAGACAAACACCTGCAAACAGGAAACAAATCCTAGAGGACAGTGAACAGTAAATGCTGTGGACCGAGAAAACACGAAGACTTCCAAGGAGGGCAGCACCGTGCTGAGCCTGAATCAGGTGCCCTCTACCTGAATGAGCTCAGTGCCCGGCACCCTGTTGGGTGCTGACTCAGGGAGCCATCTCAATTAACCCTTCAGATATTTAATCTTTTTGTTTCATATAGAGAAATTGAGGATCAAAGAGGTTAATTTGTAAACAATCACACAGCTATGAAATGAGAGAGCTGAAACTCAAATACACATCTGTCCATCTCTGAAGCTTCCTAGATATTGTAATACTTTCTTAAAGAGACAGCAGGATTCACCTGTGGTCACCAGTGGCCACAGAGATAGCAAAGGATGAAAAGTGTTAGTTGGGGGCTTATGAAATAGATTGGAAAGTAGTGGGTAAGAGCCTGGAATCTGAAATCAATAAAACTGGCTTTGAATCCAATTTCCTAGCTGTGTAGTTCTGAGAAGTTACTTAAACTCTCCAAGCTTGTGTTTTCTCTTTATAAAATGGGGAAACGCCACAGTATTGGCCTCAGTGAGCTCTTTTAAAGACTAAATGAATTAAAATGTCCATTCAAGGGTTGATGGGCAGTTGGGTTGATCCCACATCTTGGTGATAGCGAACTGAGCTGTGATAAACATTCTTGTGCAAGTGTCCTTAAGATAAAGTGATTTTTTCTTCTAGGTAGATATGTAGTAATGCGATTTCGGGATCAAAGGGAAGGTCTATTTGCAGGTTCTTTGAGGATTTTCCATACTTCTTTCCAAACAGGCTTCATTAGTTTGCAGTCCCACCAACAGTATAAAAGTGTTGTCCTTTCTCCACATCTACGCCAGCATCTGCAACTCTGGGATTTTTGTGATGTGGGTAATTCTCCCTGGGGTTGATATTTCAAGGTGGTTTGATTTGCATTTCTTTGATGATTAGCGATGATGAACATTTCTTTCATGTGTTTGTTGGCCAATTACCTGTCTTCTTTGGAGAAGGTTCTGTTTGTGTCTCTTGCCCAGTAATAGATGGGATTGTTTGCTCTTTTTCTGTTGATTAATTTGAGTTCTCTGTAGATGCTATTTATCAGTCTTTTGTCAGATTCATAACAGGCAAATAATCTTTTCTCATTCTGAAGGTTGTCTGCTTGCTTTGATGGTTGTGTCCTTACCTGTGTAGAACCCTTTTAACTTAATTAAAAAGTTCCATTTATTTATTTTTTGTTGTCGTTCTGATTGCCGATGGAATGTTCTTCATAAAATCTTTTCCCAGGCTGATACCATCTGGAGTTTTTCCAACTCTTTCTTCTAGGAATTTTATTGTCTTGAGTCTTAGATTTATTGTCGTATATGTGTACCATGGAGTACTATTCAGTCATAAAAAATGGAGACTTTACATCTTTTGTACTAATCTGGAATAGAGTTGGAATACATTCTCTTTAGTAAAGTATTACATGTTTGGAAATGCAAGTATCCAATGTATTCAATTCTAATATGAACCTAATAGATGAACTAATATTCACATAAGAGAAAAACTTAATTTTGTTCAAATTGGAGGAAAGGAGGAAGAGGAAAACAGGAGAGGTGGGTGGGGGGAGGGGAGCAGGGGTCTGTGTACTCTTACCTAATGAGCACAACATAAGGGTTCATGGCACACCACCTTGGTGAAGGGCACAACTACAATAGGGACCTTACCTAAAGAACACAGACAGTGTAACCTAATTGTTTGTCCTCACATTAATCTGAAATAAAAATGAAATAAAATAAAAATAAAATGAGTTAAAATGTGTAAAATGATTAGTAACTTATTATTGTCA
Organism: Arctocebus calabarensis; assembly: GCA_963573935.1. Classification (NCBI taxonomy): domain Eukaryota; kingdom Metazoa; phylum Chordata; class Mammalia; order Primates; family Lorisidae; genus Arctocebus; species Arctocebus calabarensis. The sequence continues at coordinate 16,197 of CAUYON010003738.1, forward strand.
CTATCATATTTATTGTTTTTCCAGGACCTGGCTATTCTCTAAATACCAGTTCAAATTTAAAGGAAAAAAGAAACAGATTTACTACCACTCTGTGTTAAAAAGACCGGACAAGGGAAGCACAGAGAGCCCTGAGAAGACTGAAGAAATTCATCCTTGTGCTTTTGGGGAAATGGGACCTGTATTGACAGGATCGGTATTCCCAGGGGTCTTGGTTTTGAAGTTGGTTCTGCCCCAAGCTATAAGCTAAATAAAGTCATTATTAATCTTAGGGTTTCCAATACAGCTCTAGCCACTGAATTATGATTTGAAGGCAACTGCTATAGAAAATAACTAGAGTTCGCATGAATGGAGCTAAATGCATCAATCTTTCCCCATAATTAATATTTGGCTGTGTCTACTTTAACAAAGCCTTGTTAGTGTGTCTGAGCCTCTTTTCCTTTCCAAAGATGATGCTTTTGAGAGAGATGCTGTTAATATTTAAAATGAATGAATTAAACTTGCATATTTTATTCCTGGTCACCTGCAGAGACACACTGTCACTTCTTAAACCCTTCTACATGCAGAAAAAATGTCTCACTGTATATCTGTGAACTTGACACAGAAATTTAATGTGATTTAATGTAAAGGAGGGAGGGCTGCTGTTTAATTAAACCAGTCCAAACCTGGAGTTCTAGTGTGCCTAAATAAAGAGAATGTGGTAGCATGGCTGTGGAGTCAAAGAAAATGAATCTGAAATGTTGACATTCAGCATAGTAGCAATAATGCATCTTCAGGATTGTGAATTGCCATGGTTGCCTATTTCTTTTGGTTGGTCTTTGTTGTTCCTGTTCTTCCACCCAATTGTCTTCTTTATCACATAATAATAATAGCAATTATTATTACAAATTGTATAAAGTCAGCACATTTTGCACATGAAAAGAATGTAACTAAGAAGTTATTACTCTTGATGGATTTGTGTTTTAGATCACAGGTTGAAAACTTCATATTTGAAATACACTTTATAAATTGTGGGGCAAGAGACAGTGCTGAGCACACATGAGAGAGACATCCAAGCTCTTTAAAAGGCACAGACAGGAAGTTGGGTAGAAGTGGTGTCTGGGTTGAGATCCAAAGCAGGTAGCATTCACCCAGAACTCATCCGCTGCACATACCCTTGACTTTGCTCATAACGTTCTTTGTTTGACTTCCCTCTCCCTTCCTCTCCTCCCTACTCATCGTTTAGGGCCAGATCAACTCATCCCAAAGTCCTTTCCTTCCTACTTCTTCATCATATCCCATGTGGAAGAAATTATTCCTTCCTTTGGGTTTTCATTTTCACTTTGAAGACACTTCTTACAGCATTCATCCCTGATTCACTATTTTCCCACTCATTAATTCACAAATACTTATGAAGGTGGGGGACAAGTCTGTGCTAAGTAAGACAGACAGAAACCCTGCCCCTCCAGAGGAGGAATCAGCAATCTAATATACTGTGATAGTTATACTGAGGACAGAACGTGGGAATCACAGGAGTTTTGGTGAGCCAGAAAAGTTAGGAAAAGGGATATATAAGCAAGATCTGTAAGATGAGAAAGAATCAGTTAGCAAAGGGTTAGGCTGGGAAAGAAGCATGTTCTAGGCAGAAAAATACAGACCCTGAGGGTCTAGAGGCAACAGAGAATATGAAAGTGTTCTGTAGGAATATACTGACCAGAGTATGGTGAGTGAATGGAAAACAGCAAGAGATGAGAGTGGAGAGATAACAGGGCCAGATGGTAGAGGATAGTAATAACTATGCTAACCCTTCTCAATCCAACTTTTCTGTCACCTGCAGACTCCCCAACTCTTATTTATTTGGGGCTGAAAAGAGGTGGGTGAATTACTTGTAATCATCCTACAGTTTTAAAAGAGAAAAACATAAATATGAACTCGCCTGCTGATTTTATTATCTATCTTAGGTTACATAAAATAATTAAAATAATTATTTATAAATAAACAAAATATCATTATGTCAGACCTTCGTAGGATCTGAATGAGTTACAGGATACCGACTTCATCCACACAGCAGTGTGTAGTCTGAGGGGCTTCACGTAGGGGAGTGACTTGATGACATGTTGGTTTTAGCATATATAATAGTCCTCTGGCAAGACAGGATGGAATGGACAAAATGGGTAAACACAAATGTACACAGAACAGTCAGGAGAGGCGGCCATAAGCCATTCATGTTATCTTTACTCATTAGGTGACTGACCGAGTCCCACTTAAGGGTGAAACTGTGTCCCATTCACCTTTGTGCTCACAGTACCTGTCAACAATGATTATCATGAAGTTCAACTTAATTAACATTGATCCAGATCCAAGGAAAATACTGAGATGGAGCTACATATTTCACAATTTCTATAGCCATGATGTATAATAAGAAAATTTATTTTATTATGAGAAAAATTATATAAGAAAATATATGAAAAAATATATGAGATTTATGAGAAAATCTATAATAAGAAAATTTATTTTATTAGGAGAAAATTCTTTCACTTTGTGGGAGCCCTTGAATGGCTATTTTGATTTCAAGCAAAAGTTAAATCTTGATGTAATAGTTAAATAAACAAGGAAATTAAATAAATTTTTGTTAAATAAACATGCTGAGACAGAGTTATTTGTTTGTTTAGTTACTGATAGAGACAGAGTCTTTCTCTCTGTCACCCAAGTGTTGTCATAGCTACTGCAACCTCAAATATATGCTGATATTTCTTAATTCTGCTATCTATCATAGTTTCCAAACTCAATTTCAGTCCTCAGCCCTATCTTCTCACTATGTACTCTTTGATCTGGATTTAGGAGTTATTCACGAAGATAAGTTTAGCAAAGTATGTCTCTAAGTCTCTAATATATTCTTACTTCATTGTCTTTTCTCCCTGGATTCAAAGTTATTTTACAGCTATTATAGACAAAAGAATAGCATTTTCATTGGACATGGGGGAAAGAATCTCAGACACAGCAGGAAATAATTATGTATTCAGAGTCAGAGCAAGAAACATGCATCAGAGCCCCTGGCTAAATCGAGCACCTGCTGTATATGTGCACTGTTATTATAAACAAGCTGGTATATAAAGTTAAAAAAAATTCCAAGATCATCGGAGGGAGTGGTCTTCACAAAATTATAATTGGCGGCAAGATTTTCTATTTACAGGTAAGTGAAACAGCATAGCCTATTTTGTTGTTTTCTTGGTGAACTATAAACAGCCTTGATTAAAAAAAAATAACATAAAGGAAAGGCACCTTTTACAAACTGTTAAAAAAGAGAAAAAATTAGAAATTTCTGTATATATCATATGAATAAGGTGTAGTTGGAATTTAAAAAAGGCAGAACACAGCTTGGCGCCCCTAGCTCAATGAGTAGGGTAACAGTCACTTACACTGAAGGTGGCAAGCTTGAGCCTAGCCCGGACGTGCTAAACAACAATGACAACTGCAACCAAAAAATAGCCGGGCGTTGTGGCCGGTGCCTGTAGTCCCAGCTACTTGGGAGGCTGAGGTGAGAGAATCGCTTAAGCCTAAGGGTTTGAGGTTGCTGTGAGCTGTGATGCCTCAGTACTCTACTGAGGGTGACATAGTGAGACTCTGTCTCAAAATAAATAAATAAATAAATAAATAAATAAATAAATAAGGCAGAAAAATTTCAATATTAGAATTTATACTCAGTAGTATTACTTAAGTAAAAGTACATAAAGTTACGATAAAATAGCTTAAGGATGTATTATATAGTTCCATTACATATGCTGAAACTGGTTATCAGTCTTTCCCTTGTGATATAATATGGTATAATAATAAATATAGGGCGATACAGTTTTCTTTAACATATGGGGTTCTGTTTTGAGTTTTGTCCCACAGACCTATACATACCTACATTTCTTCTGTCCAGTTGTTGGGATCGTGGAAGCCAGACTGTGAGACCGACTAGTAAAAGGTAGTTGATGTAACCCCATGGACAAAATTCCATAGGAAAACCAGTTTATTTGTATTTATTTTTGAAATTATTGTTTCTATTTCAGAATATTATAGAGGTACACATGCTTTGATTACATAGTCTGTTTTGCACACTTCAGGTCCAAGTTCTAAGCATGCCCTTCTCCCATAAGGTGCCTTATACTGGTTAGGTGTGAATTAACCTACCTCCTGTCACCTACTTGATTCCTGTTGAGTTTTACTTCCCTATGTGCACATAAGTGTTGAACAGCTAGTTCCAATTTAATACTGAGTAGCTGTGGTTGTTTTTCTCTTCTTGAGATACTTCACTTAGAAGAGGACAACCATTTTATTTTTTTATTTTTATTTTTTTATTGATCATAGCTGTGTACATTAGTTCAAACATGGGGTACAGTGTATGGGCTTCACATGCAATCTGAGATATTTTTATCAACCTGATTGACATAACATTCATGAAATTGTCTCGTTTAATATGTGAAAACATTTTTGATCCGTATTTAGAAGTTTTCTCCTGACCCTTCAAATATGTACCACACATGTGATCTCACCCTTTGTCCCATCTCCTCCACCCTCTCCCTCCGCTTCCCTCTCTCTCCCCTTTCCCCTTCTTCCTGTGCAATAAATGGGTTGTAGCCTTCACTTGAACGATAAAGAATTTGTCTCATATTAGGGGTGTATACATTGGACACATTTTCTTCCATTCTAGAGATACTTTGCTAAGGAGAACATGTTCCAGCTCCATCCATGTGAATATGAAAGAGGAAAAGTCACCATCTTTAAGGCTGCATAATATTCCATGGTATACATGTACCACAGTTTATTAATCCATTTGTGTATCGATGGGCTCTTGGACTTAGCAATTATGAATTGGTCTGCAATAAACAATCTGGTACAGATATCTTTGTTGTTCTGTGATTTTTGGTCATCTGGGTATATACCCAGTAAAGGAATTATAGGGTCAAATGGCAAGTCTATTTTTAGATCTTTGAGTATTCTCCAAACGTCTTTCCAAAAT
>CAUYON010003741.1:0-12707 GCA_963573935.1 Arctocebus calabarensis
AATAGCCAAAAAGGCCAGACAACCGCCAAAGAGACACCTGTGCCTTGGTGTCTCTTTCACTTTACACTTAGAACTAAAAGTTGAACCCCCATTTCCTATGCCTAGGTCAATTTCATGTGAATTTCCTAGGCCTCAAGTCCAGGAATGGACTGTGTCCATTCATTGATACACTCATTCACTTTGCCTGGAAAAAAAAAAAGAAAGAAAGCAAATGTAGACAGCTTCATATCAAATAAAATTGTCCTTAAATAAACAATAGTAAAGGAAGATAAATAAGATCACCATAAAATGGTAAAAGAAACAATTCACTGAGAAGACATAATAATCCTAAATATTTTTGCACCTAACAGTGTGCCCAGATTCATAAAGCAAACCCTACTAGACACAAGTAAAGAGACAAATAGCATCATAATCTGGGGACTTAACATCTCACCAAGAGAACCAACAGATCATCCCAGGAAACAAAAAATAAATAAACATGGCATTTAAATTAGACCTTAGAACAAATGGGCCTAACACATATTTCCAGAACATTTTTTCAATAAAATATTGAATATACTTTCTTCTCATCAGAAAATGTAACATTCTTAATGATTGATCACATTTTAGGCCACAAAATATGACTCAAGAAATTCAAAAAAATTGAAATTATACCATATGTCTTCCCACATCACAGTGAAATAGAACTAGAACTTAACTCCAAGAGAAAGCATTTAATTCTACACAAAGTCATGGAAATTAAATAACCTACTGCTGAATGATTATTGGATCAATGATGAAATTAAGTTGGAAATCAGAGGTTTTTTTTTTTTTTTTAACTGCTGGAGATTCATTGAGGGTACAAAGAACCAGGTTAAATTGATTGCATTTGTTAGGTAAAGTCCCTCTTATAATTGTTTCCCACCCCAAAAGTTATGTCACACACTGTGACCCCTCCATCCTTCTCCATCCTTCCCTCTCTCTGCTCTTCCCTTCCTCCACCACCTCCCTTCTTTCCTCTCTCTGCTCTTCAATTCCCCCACCTCCTCTCTCCTTCCCTCTCTCTGCTCTTCCCTTCCTCAACCTCCCTCCCTCCTTTCCTCTCTTAACTCTCCCCTTCCCCCTCCATCCTCCCTCCTTCCTTCTCTCTGCTCTCCCCTTCCCCCACTCCCACTGTGTACTAGGTCATCAACTGTTCTCATATGAGAATTGAGTAAATAGGATTCCTGCTTCTCCATTCCTATGATGCTTTACTAAGAATAATGTGTTCTACTTCCATCCAGGTTAATATAAAGTCTGTAAAGTCTCCATTTTTTTTTTTAATGGCTGAATAGTATTCAATGGTATACATATACCACAGCTTTTTAGTCCATTCCTGGGTTGGTGGGCATTTAGATTGTTTCCACATTTTGGAATCGAACCTTTTCTAAAGAAGACAGATGAACGGCTAAAAATCATCATCCCTAATTATTAGAGAAATGCAAATCAAAACCACCCTGAGATATCATCTGACCCAGGGAGAATGGCTCACATCACAAAATATCAAACCTGCAAATGCTGGTGTGGATGTGGAGAGAAGGGAATACTTTTACATTGCGGATGGAATTGCAAACTAATACAACGTTTTTGGAAGAAAGTATGGAGAACTCTCAAAGAACTCTAGCTAGACCTCACATTTCATCCTGCAATCCCGTTATTGGACATCTACCCCTGTCAGATTCAGTAAAAGCAGTCCTAAGAGGAAAATTCATAGCCTTACATGCCTACATCAAAAAGACAGAAAAATCACAAATTAATAATCCAATAATATGACTCAAAGAACTAGAAAGAGAAGAGCAAACTAAACTCAAAGCCAGAAGAAGATAAGAAATAACTAAGATCAGAACAGCACAAATGAAATTTAAAACAAGAAAATAATACAGAAGACTAACAACATAAAAGTTGGTTCTTTGAAAAGATGAATAAAATCAATTATGTTTTTAAAAAATAAATGCATTTTAATTTCATATTTTTTTTAACAAAAGGAGAAAGCTTAGTTCAGAGTCTAAATATGCATTTAACATCTCACCTGAGTTTAAGAAAACATGTTGTACTTGCTTATTTGATAGTATTAGATATTGTTTATGAGTCATCTAGTTTCACTAAATAAAGAAAACAACAATTGCATAAGGGCTCTCAAAAATTAGGAGGAAGGAAAATTTTGCCCCTAGAAACAACCCCCAAAGCTCTTTTATTTTAGTAGTCATCGTCACGTCCTTTCCAGAATCACTTTAGCTTTGTGTCTTAACCTTGTCAGTGGGTCTTTCTCATTCTGTGTCCTACTATAATTAGTGCTGCATCATTTCTGGGTTCATTTTTTTCTTCATGCTGCCAGATGCTACCACTTGACAAGAATTCTGTAATTCCCTTCACCATTCACAGCCATAGCAATTATCTTTTGGTTAAATTAAGATTGCCTATTTGGCCAATTCACACATGATGTAATTGTGCATCTTCATACCTATATAAGTTACTTTCATAACCTATATGTCCACACCATACTGCAAAAACAGGCATCAATTTTAAAAGTTCTCTGTATTGTTTATTTTACTATTTACTAGTCTCCTGAAAGTCTTTATAAGGAGATAAAGTTTAGTGCTCCCTTTTAAAACATGAAGGAATTTAAAGAGTCACAGTTTAATGACTTTTCAGAAGTCATAGAATGAATTATAGCACCATTAGAGTTTGGAACCCAATGCCCTGGTTTCTAAAGCAGGACATTCTGCATTACTTTAAGACACTTATCTTGAACAATATGACCAGTGAAATAAAAAATACAGCTGTGTCTAAGTATCCACAGGTCTAGGACCACTCTCAGATATCAAAATCAGAGGATGCTCAAATACTTCAAGTAAAATGATACAGTATATCAATATAACTCACACAGATCCTTTTCAATGCTTAAATCATTTCTAGAGTATTTATAATACCTAATATAATATAAATGTTATGTAAATAGTTATTGTACTATATTGTTTAGGGAATAATGAAATGGAAAAAAGTCTGCACATGTTTAGTACAGGACCAACAACCTTTTTCTTCCCAAATATTTTCCACCTGCAGTTGCTAGAATCTATGGATGCAGAACTCACAAACATGAAGAACCAACTGTAGTAAGAAATTCACAGGAAAGTACTGGGGGAATGTTTCCTATTACACTTTAGTATTAATATATATTAGCTACTAATGTTATCAAGACTAGTTCAAACTCCAACAGATTACGATTAATTTGATTCCAGAAAGACATTTTACTTGATTTCTTTTAATTCATTGCAGTCATTTCCTTTGAGAAATGTCATTAACCAAACCAAAATTAGAAGAATAAGTTGTTCCATGCCATTTAGAACATCTGTAAGAAGGTACAATTGGTGTGTGTGTGTGTGTGTGTGTGTTTTATTCTTAATGGAACCAAATATAATTATGCCTACTAGGAAAAGAAATTGAGGTAGGCAAATTGATATCTGAAGTTTAATTAATTACATTTTTACATAAGGTTATATTTTTCTTCCTGAGTTAAGACACTAATGTTACAGGCTTATATTTAGGTCAAAAGTTTAACAGTTTGAGTATTCATAAAAATCATGGACCCTTAGTCCTAATTCCTGGTGATTAAGTGGCATTTCTCATTCCTGGATATAAAAATAGGCTTAGAAAAATTATTATGCAGAGAAATCATTCTAATGATTGGTTCCTTTTCTCATCTATTGCAAGGAGTCTACATTCATGGTTTGGCTTTCCTTTAAAATCTATCAAGCCCAAGTTATTATCCTCAAATGTGATGATGACTTATCTGAAAATAGAATCTACTGATTGACAGAATTCATTTTTCTCTTGAGGTCTACTTGTTATGATTGCTGTGTTGAACCAATATATGAAGTTAAAGTTGTTCCTCATGGCTGCTTAAATTTTGGCACCTCTATATGTGGCTTAAACACATTCTGCCATCTGAAATCTAGAGTTAGGTTTCATGGGCTCAAAAGGATTGTCTTTTCATCATGATTTTGTTTCAGGTTTATACTCCTTACAGAACTACAGACCATTCACTACAGCAGCTGAGGGACAAATCACCCAGTTTTACATATTGAATCCAGAGGCCTAGAATGTCAAAGTGTGTGGCCTTGGCAGCAGCTGGCCTTTCAATACAGGAATGAAAATGTTTCAGCAGATCTAGCCCTGACTCAGCTGGGAAGTTTTCTCATTATACTGAAGCTCAGAACCTACCCTCACAGATTTGATTCAACTGTTCTAGGGTGGGCCCAGACATAGGTAAATATTAAGTCTTCCTTAAGTAACTTTCATTTTTAGCCAAGGTTGAAGCCTCTTGATAAAACCTTGAAAATTATAGACATTCATCAGCAGGATATGACAGGATGCCTAGTGATTTCCTCAGATAGGACATACTTTCTCTTTCGTCAAGATCACAGCAAAGCAAACAACTAATAACATAGATCTCATAACCATTATATGCACAAATATTAGAAAAACAATTGATGTCAGTTGTTACATTTAACCTTAGAATAGACTATGTATTCGTTCCACTTACAAAACCATGATTTGTTTTGACTTTCTATAGATAAGTATTAATACTAAGTTAGCTTTAGTGGCTTTGGTCTCTAAAATTCCAGTATGCAAAAGACAAGAATAACAATACAAATATAATACTTTCAACTACTGTTGTCTTTATTTGTTATAATGACAGTCCCACAAGAAAGTAATGTGAGCTTGGGCACTTTGTGCATAGTAATTGTAATTTCTCAGAAATACCTTTTTTCTGTAGCTGAAAGGCAGTTTGGGAGAGATACGGCTTAAGGATATTGGAATTATTGGTTGATGTCAGTAGTTTGTAGTTTGGAGGATATTTGCTATTTGTACCCATACTGGAAAATAAGAAACTTAGCGTGGAGATTATATATAAAATGCATTAGAATCAAAACATAACTACCACACAGAAGCAATTATCCTTAATATGGAGTTCTAAAAAATGAGTTTCCAAACTAACCAAACAAGTTGGGAGTTTTGAGGTTTTACGAATATCATAAAATGAAAGAATAGGGAAAAAACACCAAAGAACACATAAAAAAATAGTTGGAAAATCAAAATGTGATAAAATTTCCCAGTTCCATTAGGGATATGTGTGTGTGTGTGTGTATTGGAAAGGGAAGAGTGTGACTTAAGCAAGCTTTCCCAGAGAAAGAAAATATTTTGTTTAAAATGGCAATATATTTTTAAAGTATTAGCAGAAATATAATATAATAATAATAGTTTAGAACACAGCAGATAAGTTATATTAACCCCATTAAACCCATGGGGGTATAAAATATATAATTTAGTTAGTTAAATAAAATCATCAAGTATCTATAACTTACATATTCTTAGAACAAAGCATTGCAATCTTTTCAAGCTGAGATTAATTTTAGAGGGTATATACTACAGCTAAATCTCTCTGCTTTCCATCTTCCTTTCCTAAATGTATAGTGTTTCATGCCAAGCAGATGTGGGTTTTCTTTTAGTACCATAAAGGAATAATACCTATTGTTTATAGTCATACAAAAATGCCTTTATAAGAAAACCCAAAATACTCTTACAATGATTTACAATACATCTGTATGTATTTAATACTTGAACTAGGCAGTAGAACCTCCACAATTGATCGATCACCTTTCCACATTGACCACCTACTTAAGTTGACCTAATTTGCATAGACCAGACATACACCACGTTTGCTAAATGGGAAACTGACCTCAATGTATTGACCATGTGTAAGTTTTATGTTGACCACTTGGATTGTGGTACACAATATTAATTTACCCTCTATAACTTAACAATTGAGTCCACTCTGCCCCAAGCAGTAGAAGGTGTGGGCTTCGCCCTTTAGTTGTATTTTTTCTATAGTGTGATTTTTTTTAATTTATTTTTATTGTTGGGGATTCATTGAGGGTACAAGAAACCATGTTACACTGGTTGTATTTTTTGGGTAAAGTACTTCTTACAATCGTGTTTTCTCCCCCAAAGCTGTGGCACACACCAAGACCCCACCTCCCTCACTCCTTCCCTCTCTCTGCTCTTCCTTTCCCAACCCCTCTCTCATTCTTTCTCTTTCTGCTCTCCCCTTCCCTCACCCCCACCATGTCAATAACTGTCATTAATTGTCCTCATATCAAACTTGAGTACATGGGATTCATGCTTCTCCATTCTTGAGATGCTTTACTAAGAATAATGTGTTCCACTTCCATCCAGGTTAATACAAAGGCTGTAAAGTTTCCATTTTTTTTAATGGCTGAATAGTATTCCATAGTGTACATATACCATAGCTTGTTAAACCATTCCTGGATTGGTGGGCATTTAGGCTGTTTCCACATTTTGGGGATAGTAAATTGAGCTGCAAATAAACAGTCTAGTGCAAGTGTCCTTATAATAAAAGGAGTATTTTCCTTCTGGGTAGACGCCTAGTCATGAGATTGCAGGATCAAATGGGAGGTCTAGCTTGAGTTCTTTGAGAGTTCTCCATACTTCCTTCCAAAAAGGTTGTATCCGTTTGCAGTCCCACCAGCAGTGTAAAAGTGTTCCCTTCTCTCCACATTCATGCCAGCATCTGCAGTTTTGAGATTTTGTGATGTGGGCCATTCTCACTGGAGTTAGATGGTGTCTCGGGTGGTTTTGATTTGCATTTCTCTTATAATTAGGGATGATGAGCATTTTTTCATATGTTTGTTAGCCATTCATCTGTCTTCTTTAGAGAAGGTTCTATTCATGTCTCTTGCCCATTGATATACGGGATTATTGAACCTCAAACTTTTGAGTTGAAGTGATCCTCTTGTCTCAGCCTCTTGACTAACTGGGACTATAGGCAAGCACCACCACACCTAGCTAGTTTATTTATTTATTTATTTATTTTTATTATTATCATTTTTTGAGACAGAGCCTCAAGCTGTCGCCCTGGGTAGAGTGCTGTGGCATCACAGCTCATAGCAACTTCCAACTCCTGGGCTGAAGGGAGTCTCCTGCCTCCACCTCCCAAGTAGCTGTGACTACAGGTGCCTGCCATAATGCCCGGCTATTTTTTGGTTGTAGCCATCGTTGTTTGGCAGGCCCGGGCTGAATTCAAACCCACCAGCTCAGGTGTATGTGGCTGGCACCTCAGCCGCTTGAGCCACAGGTGCTGAGTCTATTTATTTATTTATTTATTTTTGTAGAGACAAAGTGTCACTCTATCACCCTTGGTAGAGTGCCATGGCATCACACAGCTCACAGCAACCTCCAACTCCTGGGCTTAGGCAATTCTCTTGCCTCAGCCTCCCCAGAAGCTGAGACTACAGGCACCCGCCACAACACCCAGCTATTTTTTTGTTGCAGTTTGGCCTGGGCCAGGTTTGAACCTGCCACCCTTGATATATGGGACTGGTGCCCTACTCACTGAGCACAGGCGCCGCACCTATTTATTTATTTTTTGAGACAGAGTCTCACTATGTTGCCCTCTGTAGAGGGCTATGTTGTCACAGCTCACAACAACCTCAAACTCTTGTGCTTAAGTGATTCTCTTGCCTCAACCTCCCAAGTAACTGGGACTACAGGCGCCCACAACAACGCCCAGCTATTTTTTTGTCATTGTTGTTTTAGTTGTTCTGGGCCAGGTTTGAACCCACCAGCCTCAGTGTATGTGGACAGTGCTCTACCCACTGAGCTATGGGTCCCGCCTAGTTTTTCTATTTTTAGTAGAGACATGGTCTTGCTTTTGCTCAGGCTGGTCTCAAACTCCTCAGCTCAAGCAATCCTCCAGGCTCAGCCTCCCAGAGTGCCTGCTCTGGCACCAAGTTGTTACTTTTTCTATCCCTTATGCCAACTTGAAATTCAGACTTGAACTGAGTATGTATGATGTTTAAAATTAAATTTCTCTGTGATAAATTATTATACAGTTTTATTTACTAGGTAAAACAAACTAAACAAGTTGTTGAAACGGAAATGTTTTGGGTGTGTTTGTAAGAATCAGGCGGCTTCCTTCAGAGAACCATCGATACCTTCCTTCAGGATGTTCAGATCTGGAGTCACTCTAAGCACTTTGTAGTTTTCTGAATGATTGCAATTTGTGATACAGTGGAAAGGTGCTGGTTCATTTTCATTCATTGACATTTTCAAGCAGTATAATCACACTTTGATTTTAATTAGCTCTTTATGTTCATAGGGAAACAGTCTCGATTTATAACAGTCTGGGAGCAAATCCAAGCTCCTGTTCACAATTCAAAAATGTCAGTTCTTCACTGAATTCGGAAATGTTAAAGAAAAAAGGACAAAAGCATCTAGAATCACTTTAATTAATCACTTTAATCACCTCTGTTTAACATGCCCTTGTGGGGAAATGCCTGTTTCTTTTTTTAGACAGAGTCTTGCTCTGTCACCTGGGCTGGAGTGCCACGGGCTCAGCCTACCTACAGCAACCACAAACTCCTGGACATAAACAATCCTCCTGCCTCAGCCTCCTGAGTAGCTGGGACCATGGGTGTGGACCAACCACCACAACCAGCTAATGTCCCTACTTTTAGTAGAGGTGGGATCTCACTCTTGTCCAGGTTACACTGGTCTTAAATTCCTGGGCTCAACCCTATCTCCAACCTCAGGACTCCCAGAGTGCTAGGATTATCAGTATGAGCCACCTAGCCTGGCTCAAACTTTTATCAAAAAAGTTTGTCACAGGGCAGCGCTCATAGCACAGCCATTATGGCACCGACCACGTGCACTAAGGGTGGTGGGTTCAAACCCAGACCAGGCCAGCTAAACATCAATGACAACTGCAACAACAAAAATAGCCAGGCGTTGTGGTGGGCGCCGGTAGTCCCAGCTACTCGGGAGGCTGAGGCAAGAGAATCGCCTAAGCCCAGGAGTTGGAGGTTGCTGTGAGCTGTGATGCCACGGCACTCTACCCAGGGCGATAAAGTGAGACTCTGCTTCTAAAAAAAAAAAGTTTGTCACAGAGAAAATAATGAGGAACTGCATTATTTGATATTTTCAGGCACCAGTTCCAGATACTTACAGGGGAAAATACAGAGAAGACCATGCAGATCCAGCTGGTGCTTATGCCAATGAAGTGAAGAAAATTATTGAAGAAGCTCATAGCAGTGGAAGAAAGGTTTGTATTTACAGCTTTGGAAACATCACTTACAAAATAGATTGAAACTGTTGTAATTGTGGAGAGATAGAAAAGGATTAGCTCTAACTTCCCTCTGTTTTCTCTGGTTACTTGGTTCATATTTCAAAAAGTGCATTATTACAGTCATGCCTCTAACACCGTCTACTTCTGTTTACCCTGGAAATATAATCACTATGCCCATTCTACATCTAGTGGCCTAGCTCTGACCCTTTCAGCAGTGTGCAAGGTCTAGTCCATAGGGATAGAGGAAGAGAGAAGTAAGAAAGGTGATAGCCCAAGGACACTCTATTCCAACTGAGCATAGCCTCTAGGGTCAAAATATGGTGAAGGGAGGGGAAAAGACAGGCTGGCCTTGGGGCCCGAGACTGAGGCAGACTTTCAGACTCCACTAGGAAGCCTTGGTGCTTTCCAGGAACTGGCTCAGACTTCCTGAACCCAGAGTCTGAGGATGTTCTGCCCCTGGTAAGACAAGGTGGAAAACTACTCTTCCAATCTAGGCCTGGACTTCCAAGACACGGCCGGAATCCTCAAGAGCTGGAAAAATGGCTTTTCATTTCCTCAGTCTTTACCCTACTGCCTTCAGCTTGACTGTTCAATTCTCAGTCCATTTGGGGGTTATTTGTGTGGATTTTTAATGCAACTTGACAATACTTTGCCTTAAACTGGCTTATGGCATAGATGTGGCAATAAAAGCAACCACAACTGAAAGAAAAATGAAGCCTTTGTTTTTTCAATTAATTCGAATATTTTTGTCTCTATTATTGGAACACCATTCACATTTCTCAATTGTTTCTTCTTTTCTCCCCAACCCATTTGTTTTTTCATATCTCCTTATGGGACATATCCACAAAGGTAGAACTAAAGTTCTGCCTGATGTGTGGTGAGCCTTATATTAGCGGTACAGTGGTGAGCATATCTGCCTTCTAAACATAGCCTATACCTCTCTACACAAATGGTAAACAATGTTTTCAGAACAAAAAATTTACATCAACACTATCATATGGACTCCTCGCTGCTAAAGGAGGGTGTGGATAGTTTTTTGAGAACATTAGCGTTTAGTAGTTATTGTGTTAATACTATTATTTTAGCAGTGCTGAAAGCAATGAGCAGGGGCAGCCCCTGTGGCTCAGTGATTAGGGCGCTGTTCTTTTGTTGTGCTCGTCATTGTTGTTTTTAGCAGGCCAGGGCCCTGTTTGAACCCAGCAGCCCTGGTGTATGTGGCCGATGCTGTAACCACTGAGCTATGGGCACCAAACCAAAGGTGTGGAATTGTAAATGAGACATCACTTAAGCCCAACAGCCGCATTTACTACTAAGAAAGTATAATGAAAAAGTGATGCATTTAACCCAAGGTAAATACAGTTACTAAGAACCTGAACTCTAGAGCCTTGGTTCTCTGGACCTTTTTTTTTTTTTGAGATAGAGTCTCACTTTGTCTCCCTTGGTAGAGTGCTGTGGCGTCATAGCTTACAGCACTGTCAAACTCTTGGGCTTAAGCAATTCTCTTGCCTCAGCCTCCCGAGTAGCTGGGACTACAGGCACCTGCCACAATGCCTGGCTGGTTTTTTGTTGCAGTTTGGCAGGGGCCAGGTTCAAACCCTCCACCCTTGGTCTGTGGGGCCGGCGCCCTACTCAGTGAGCCACAGGAGCGGCCCACGCCTGGCTATTTTTAAAGACAGGTCTTGCTCTATCTCAGGCTAGTCTCAAACCTGTGAGCTCAGGCAATCCACCCACCTCGCCCTCCTAAGTGCTGGGATTACACTGAGCCCAGCATACGTTTTTGTTTTGTTTTGTTTTGTTTTGTTTTTGCTCTTTTCTCTTCTTCCCTCAGTTTAGTACTTCAGTAAGTGAATAGCACTTACTTCAGTTCAGTACTATTTCCTACTTTCTTTAACTCTAGAATAGAACGCTTCATCTACAGCTCCTTTTGTTAGTTTCCCACTATTGAGCTAAGTCTGGTTTACGGCAAGACGCAGAAATGTAGCGCAGTAATTACACCGTGTGGCCACAAGTCACCCTCCCATTCCCTTGGTTCGAATCCTACCCTCCAGCAATACCCACGCTGAGGGGTGGTACCCACAGCAGTGACTGTGGAACCTAGGTAAATTTTTAGGGGTTCATATTAAAGACTGAGCAAAACATCAGTCTTATTCAGCTTATCCCAGTGGAATGACTGCCCTTAAATTTAACGATGAAAAGGTGGAAGTCGCCCTCCCATCTCCTCTGTGTCTCATGGCAGCTGTACCGGCACCCTCCCATTTCAGAAACGAATGCTTTAAATCAGCTGCGTTTCCAACATAGACCTCTTTTCCTATCTTTTTAATCAAATGGCTTATTTGCCACTTGTAACAGGTCTGTTCCTAGCCATTTAAAAAATAACCTGCTCTATTAGAAACCCTCTTTTTCAGGGAGTAGGAGGGGGCCTAATGGACTTTGACCCCATCTTCTCTTGTATAGATTGCTGCCTTTATTGCTGAATCCATGCAGAGTTGTGGCGGACAAATAATTCCTCCAGCAGGCTACTTCCAGAAAGTGGCAGAGTATGTACTTGACGTGGGCATCCTTGGTCAAACTAAGGGCACTGTGGGCAGCGCCTGTGGCTCATTGAATAGGGCGCCGGCCCCATATACCGAAGGTGGCAGGTTCAAACCCAGCCTCGGCCAAACTGCAAAACAGAAAAATAGCCGGGTGTTGTGGCGGGCGCCTGTAGTCCCAGCTACTTGGGAGGCTGAGGCAAGAGAATCGCATAAGCCCAGGAGTTAGAGGTTGCTGTGAGCAGTGTGACACCACGGCACTCTACCGAGGGTGATAAAGTGAGACTGTCTCTACAAAAAAAAAAAAAAAAAAAAAAACTAAGGGCACTGCGAGAATTCTGCAGGGCCATACTGGTTGTTAATATCCTGAAGTTCTTCAAGATTAGCTGGTAAATAGCCACACCTGAGTGCCTACTAGCCCAGGACTCCTGGATGCTCCCCCAACTTTTTCCAAGATCCAGCAAGGAAAGAGTTTACTCATGGTCCAGCAGGGGCATTTCAGGCCTTGGCTCCGACTCCCAGCCTGGCATTCTGTCCACTTGGCTGGTGCACAAGACTCACCAATTTGAAAACATTTGAAGAGGAACCCTGCTAAAAACTACTCGTTCAAGTCTTTCTCTTCCTACTTAAAATGCTGCCATATAGCTAACTTAAGCAGCACCCAAACAATATGGGTACCTAATCTAGAAGCTACAAGATTATATTGTAAAGTCAGTGACATCTGTGTGGGGTTTGGAGAACAGAAAAGTTTTTAACAATGATTAAGGCTTCAGGTTAACCACAGTTCTTTGTCTTCAACGATCTGTATCTTTGAGGGTGGGTTTGGGGACTTTCATTGACCTGAAGGCATTAGACTACTCTTTTCTTTTCAGATATGTACATGGAGCAGGGGGTGTGTTTATAGCTGATGAAGTTCAGGTAGGCTTTGGCCGAGTTGGGAGACATTTCTGGAGTTTCCAAATGCATGGCAAAGACTTTGTTCCAGACATCGTGACTATGGGAAAACCAATGGG
>CAUYON010003742.1:0-57813 GCA_963573935.1 Arctocebus calabarensis
GGGTGCCTGGTTGGGTGATTAGGTCAGCAGCTCTTTGCCAGCCTGTTTGGACACAGTACCCCACCTCCACCAAGTAGAGATGGAAGACAAAAATTCAATAAATCAAATCAAAACAAGCAAACCAAAAACTTTACAGGATAAGAGTGGGGACAAAAACAATCACTATGGGTACAAACACTAGCAAAATTGAAGTCGTATTGTTGAAAAAGGAAACAATGAAAAATTATATTTAAACTAGAAAAATGAAGCAATAAAAAATAGAAAAGTAAAAATCTTTAAGGAAAATGTTGAAATTAAAAATAAAACAACAATAACGAAAACAAACAACAACAAAAAACCCACAAAACAAAACAAAACCAAGAAACAAAGCAGTATATATATCTTGCTGATATTGTCTGGGCAAGAGGTGATCTTCTGGGGTATGATATGTTAATTGCAATGTTGATACAGCTGAACCAAATGGAGACCGGATGCCTGTAATGATTTCTGAAACCCTGCAGGGTGGAGAGCTTAAATCCTCCTCAGCCTGTTTAGAAGGCACTTTAAATTGCTAACTTGGGCTAAGCAGAAGGTTTCCCAGGAAAGTGCTTGTGGCTGGGATCACTCCTTAAGTGGCTATTCACTTACCCAGTGTGCAGAAACTGGTCTCACCCAATGCCCCGAGGGCTAAGGCTGCAAGGCGTCTCAGTCCCCTCCTTTAGGCTGCTCAGTCACTAGATTACTCGCTCCCGCCCGATGGTAGTTCTGTGACCCTGAGGGTGGAGCTTGCTGGGGCAGTTCTCCTACGATGACTTCACACAGCCCACAACCAAACACTGGTAGCTCTTTCTGGCTCGGTGGCTCAGTCTGGAGCCCCAGACAACACTCAAATACCTCCGCACTCTTGCCCCAGTTCTCTCAAGGCAGTTCAACTGAGTGCCAAGTCCAAAAGAAATGCAAACAGCTCACAGGTAAGGCCTTTTCAATTTGCAATCTCACTGGTACTCTAGTCACAGCTGCCGGCAGGATTAGACCAAATGAACACACGCAACCACTTGCCAGATCTCCACTGCTCTTGCCTTCCTCAGGGGTCCAGAAGTCTCACGCTGTCTCCTTGTGTCCCCAAAGGGTTGTTTCTGGGCAGATCTCGCCAGCCAGAGATGCCTGAAGTCTTCTCTCTCCAGTCTCACTGAGCCCAGTTGCAAGGAAGCTGTTACTCAGCCACCATCTTGGCTCCCCCCCCCATAACTGTGAGTTTTCTTTTTAATGAGATGTCTCAAAAATTTGTTTCAAATGAGATTTTAAAAATAAGATCTTAGATGCGTTTATCAATTTCACCTGCCAGTGTTTGTACACTGCCAGTAATTAACATATTACTTTTTATTCTTTATTAATTTCTTCCTCTATTTTGGGCCACTTATAAGGATTACAGAAGTAAATCTTTTATATTAAAATCCTTGAAAACAATAAAACATTAAAATTGTAATGACTATAAATTCTTGAAGCAAATACAATGTAAATGCCTCCACTTCGTTTATCTGTTTTTAATTATCCATTCCTGAATGTTTGCCTTAATATTAGTAAGAATTTTAATGGAGAAAGTAAAGAGAAATAGAACAGAAGGGATATGATTTTTTTAGATAACAAATATTTATTGAACTACAGTATACAAACAATAAACATGTTATGTACAAGGTTCTCTCCCATTGAAGAGCTCATTAGGAAAAGGCATATGGAGAAAGAAAGCTGTGAGAGATTATCTTGGAATCAGGATGTGTGTTTGCAGAAATAAAGTGGGTAGGATTGCTCATATCTGTAATCCTAGCATTTTGGAAAGCCAAGGTGGGAGGATCACCTGAGCCCAGGAGTGTGACACCAGCCTAAAAACCTTAGTGAGATCCGATCTCTACAAAAAAAATCCAGGGGTAATGTCATGCACTTGTTGTTCTAGCTACTTGGGAGGCTGAAGCAGGAGTATCCCTTGACTCCATAATTTTGAGATGCCACTGCCTTCTAGCACAGAGACCGTGTCCCAAAAAATAAACAAATAAATGCTATGTGAATACATAACCCTCAGATTAGCACTTAGTGAAAATATGACACATCCCTATATTTTCAAAAACTACACTTACTCCTATTGCATTTTTTTAAACTTTTTTTTAAGTGTTCTCTCTCTTTTTTTTTAGAGATAGAGTCTCATTTTGTCACCCTTGGTAGAGTGCTGTGGCGTAACAGCTCACATCAGCCTCCAACGCTTGAGCTTAGGTGATTCTTTTGCCTCAGCCTCCCTAGTAGCTGGGAACACAGGTGCCCATCATGCCTGGCTTTTTTTGTTGCAGTTTGGTTGGGCCGGGTTTGAACCCACCCTCAGTATATGTGGCCGGCGCTCTACTCACTGAGCCACAGGCGTCGCCCTAGTTCCTATTGCATTTTAAAACAAATAGTGTGCATTTCTCATGGATAAATCCAAGCCAAACATGAATTCCCTTCAAATACAACATATTAGTTACAGAAGTAATTTTAAGTAGTCATTTAGAAAACACATAGGAATCTTAGAGTTCACAAAAAATAACTTCTCTTTCAATGGATACCTAAATAAATAGTAAAATAAAATGCCCATGGTTTTAGCCCCACAGTTAATTTTATTTTCAAAACCAAGTGACAATGAAATGTTTTTAAATGTTAGAACCAATGAAAGGCAAAGGAAAGAAGGAGCTTCAGGGAGCTCTCAAACCCTCCATCAGCATCTCCGCAGGAAAACCATTCTGTATCAAGCCTTCTCCTGAAATGACAGCCTAAGCTATCCCACACGTTCCCCATCTTCACTGCCATGTTTTAATTTTCTCTGTAAAATTTATCACAGCTGGCATAATACATATGGCAGTGGAACATAATGATGGAGGCCACTGTGGAGAGCCTCTTAAATCATTTAAATGTACCTACTTTGGCTTTTAACATGAATCAAAGAGGAAGGAAGGACCGGAGCATTTAAGCAGAGAAATGAAGTGGGGTGACTAAAAGGATCACTGGAAATTCTGTGGAGGACAGGTGGTACCAGGGCAAAGGCAGAAGCAAGGAGACCAAGCAAGAAAAATGGTACCAGCAAGAGGGGGTGGTGATTTGGAGCTGCCAGTGGCAATGGAAGTAGCAAGCAGTGGACTTCATTCTTAGCATCACAGGCTATATACAGATGGTGCCCCCAAAATGTATACACATTTTAGGAAAAGAGAAGACTGAATTAAAATTTTAGCACTCACTATATCCTGGTAATATTTGGTATTTTCTATATCATAGCTTATATTTCTTGTAATTGCAGAAGTCAAATGTGATGTATTATAATTTTAATACTTTTTTTCTTTCCTAAACGAATATGTATTTTTTGCAGCCTGTGCATATGTACACACAAAGATTAAATGGGTGGATGGATGCATAGATAGATCCCAGTATCTCCTGGTGGGTCTACTCTCTGGATCTAGAGTAAAAGAAGTAAAAAGGATGAAAGAAAGATTTGAGCCAATTTTAGGGATTAAAACAATCTAATATCTGACTTGTGGGAGTGAAGAGGTCTACAGGACAGAGAAGAATTAAGCATGGCTGGCTGGCTGTGGTGGCGCATATCAAGACTCCAGTTTACAGTGGACACAACTCCCCTGCTGTAGATATTGTACAATATTATGGGACATTCAGGTGTTGCTATCTATGATAATGCTGGACAAGTTATCAAAGATGAGTTTGAAAATGAACATTCTAAGAGTTAAGAAGAAAACTAGAAAAATAGGCCAGCCAGCAGTCGGGACATAGAATTTGCAGATAGGTGGAGTGGTGAGTTGTGTCAGTCACCGCAGAGGGTTCGGTCATAAAGAAACCAGAAGAGTCCATAGGGAAGGAAGAGCAGTCACCAAAATGGAGACCAAAGTGTTTTGTTCATGAGTTCAGGTGTATCACTTTGCTTCTCAACTGTATTATATGTATCTTAAAGGGGGGAAGTCCCCTTAAAAACGTCTAGGCCACTGTTGGGAACCTAGTTTTCTGGATCTATAGCCCATATCTGTGAATACTAATCTCAGCTCTTTATATGATCACATGTCTTGCTTTCTCAATAACTGGCTGTTGTCTCTAATTTATCCAAGAGAACATTTTCATTCCTCCTTCATTTATTTTTTCTTATTAGTTTTCCTTCAAGGGCAAACTCACTCTGCCCCTCCTCTGAATTCCTGCCTCTCCATTCCCTCCACATTGAATCCCTATTGGTCATGTGTAATGAATTTTAATCTGCTAAGATAAGAACATTATTGCTTGGGAATTTTAAAGTTTTGGTAAGTTGAGAGATGTAATTGGTAGCCAGGAAAAATTTTGGTTACTGTTCAGATTTTAGCTTCAAAAATGATTACGTTTTTTAAAAATGAGAGTATCAATGACTGTGATACTTTATATCAGAAATATAGAATATATTTTTTACCTTATAAAAAATTCAACTTTTTTTCTAATAATACAATTTTAACTTTTTCTAGTGAATAGAAGTTTCACTGGTGCCAGACAAGTTATGCTCTTGAGTGATTCATATTGCATTTCAAAATGGAAATTTGTTATTTTGATGTACTAATTCATATAAATACCAATATATATATTGAGTTCTAGAGTCAGAAAGATTTAATGATTTTTCCAATTGTTACTAGTTGTGTGAATTATAGAAAGTTGATTTAAACTCTCTGTTCTTTGTCTTATTCTATATTTTGAGATGACCTCATAGAGACATTTTGATGAATATTTGAGATAATATGTATAAAATATTTGCAGCAGTTTCTAATACATAGTATTATAATAAAGTATTTTATTAATATTATATAATACTTGCTATCAAGTTGATAAGAAAACATGAAAATTTACAGTCAACCACAACCTTCAGGGCATCCCCAAAGTTAAGTTGTTCCTAAATTCTCTATTCAGAGGGAAAAATGGGAAATTGTAACTAACTGTACCTTTATTTATGAAATATTCATTACAAAATTTTACAAAGAGGTGTTCAAAACGTAGAGAATTTTTTATAAAATTTGGTAATGCCTACTTTGTAAAATAAAGGTACATTTAGCTATAATTTCCTATTTTCCTTATGTACGGAGACTTTAGGGACAACTGTGGGGGCCCCCTATGTAATCGCCCTGATTCCTAGAACACTGTTGTGGTCAACTAATGTCCAACAAATTTGTATTCTGTCACCCATAGTGCAGAATTGCACTGAGTTATGCCTTTCCGACAAACATGTGACAAAGCTCTGGGCAACAGAACACCCACAAAAGGGACGAGGGGAGCCAGTGTCCCCCTGCCTGGGGCCGACACCCATGCCCTGAGCGCTGTCATTGCACACACAGTCCTGCTGTGTGCTGGCTTCTCTCTCTGGCTTGAGCAGATACTCCCTGCCAGTGACCTCTCAAGTCATTTGTTGAAAATGTTAGAGCCCCCATACACCAGGGCCAGTAAGCTGGTGTGACGAGGGACGCTTTGTGCCCTAGTCGCCCTCCCAATATTTTAAGTGCATAAAAAAATAAACTTATATTGTGTCTGAAGTATTCATCACTGGATTTCCTACTTTAGGTCCCCAGCTAATACGTAGCACAAACACATGTAACACTTGATGCCCTGATACGGATGTCACCCTGACACGGACGGCCCCCTCTGTGTAGTGAATGTAAATAAGAAGGTGGCTGGTCCATTACAGCTCTGTTTCCTGATTCAGAGGCCTCACTGTTCAGTCACCAGCACGGGGAGTTAGAGATGAAAAGTGCTGAAAAAATTAGAAGGGGATGGGGTGGGAGGGTGCGTTTCAGAAAGACTAAAATAGCCGACCGGAGGAGCAGGCATTCTGCTCCTCTACTACCCATAACTGACAGTTATTAAAACCAATGATCATCCTTAAGGACAAGTCTGTGGCCCAGGGGAGCTGGTAAAAATCATCTGGCTTCACTTGTAACTATTTGGCTTCTGCTCCCCAGTGATTTTTCAAAACGACCAATTAGCTCTGTGGGAAACGTAACTGGAGATAAAGATACAAGTCAGACAGCAACATTTCAGATCCGCTTTCATTTTCTTAAAGTTGAACGTCCCCTTTTGTTCCCTGCATCTGAGGCACCTGTCTCCAGGGGAGACTGGTGATTTCACTGACCCCCAGAAATGCACCTTCAGCCACAGGCGCTGCTGAGCAGTCCTGCCTCCCCTGATGGCTTTTCCTGTCATTTTCCTGCTCACTTCTGTGCTCCTCCTCACCTCATTCAGTTTTTAATTTGCTTGGCATACAATCCCGCTGACCTCACTATAAATGAAAAACTTCAGTAAGAACCTCTCAACGTGACAGAGCAAGGCTGTAAACCAGGGCTCTCGAAATGGGTGTGTTTAACTGTTACCAAAGCCCCGCTGCTACAGCTGCCGCTGATCAAACACTCCCCAGCCCGGTCATAGACGCTCAGCGTTCTCTGATCCCCACGCTTGGGTCATCAAAACTCATGATCCCCTTTTTTTGAAATCGTTTAACGTGCTCCCCAAAGAACTTTACCTCAGGCCTCCCTGTCACAAATCTCAGCTGCTTCAAAGACCAACGACGTACTCAAGAGGCTTTTCTGCTTGATGAAACATAATGTCTATCTCAAAGTGGGTCCCCTTGTTCAGAGCTTACATAGTAGTGGCAAGATTGATTTGAGAGTCATAGGATTTCAGAGCTTAAAGGGATCTTATGAATCATAAAGTACAATTCTCTCTGGGGTTTAGAGGTTAAGCGACTCCCTTGTGGTCACCAGATTAAGTAGTGGCAAATCAGATACATCAGCTCGTATCTCAGCGCCCCATCATCACTGTTTTCCCTGAAGCTGTAGTAGGAAACCCCATACAGTTTAAAAGAGATCAGTTCTTTGCCTGCTCTGTGTGATTCGCAGGATTCATTAGGGTATTCTTCATGTAACTCTTCACCAGCGACGCTACATGGCCATGTCTTATGGTTTGACTGATGCGTTCCTCTTGAACTTAACCTCCAGGTGAAGCCCTGAACATTGTCATCATCAATTTACCACCCTACAACCTCATGACCAATGATGAAACAAAAGGAAATATTATAGGATGGAGATAGTTAAAAATGCAAACCTCGGTATCTATTAGAATAGCTAAAATTCAAAACATTGACAACACCAAATTCCACTAAGAATGTGGAGTAACACGACCTCTCACTCACTGCTGGCAGGAGTGCAAAATGGTACTGCTACCTTCAAAGATAGCTTGACAGGTTCTTACAAAGCTAAAAATAAATTTATCAGGTGAGGCCGCAGTCAGGCTCCTAGGGGTTTATCCAAAGGTGTTAAAAATTTTTGTCCAAGGCTGGACACAGTGGCTCACACCTATAATCCTAGCACTCTGGGGGGCCGACGGAGTTGGATTGCCTGAGCTCAGGAATTCGAGACCAGCCTGAGCAAGAGTGAGACCCCCTCTCTAAAAATAGCCAGAAGTCCTGGAGGGTACCTATAGTCCCCGTTACATGGGAGGCTGAGGCAAGATGGTTGCTTGAGCTTAAGAGTTTGAGGTTGCTGTGAGCTATGATGCCACGACACTGTACCAGGGGCAACAACAACAAACATAAAACCTTTGAACCAATGTTTATAACACCTTCATTTATAATTGTCAAAAACTGGAAGCACTAAAATGACCCCATGAGGTGAATCAGCAAACTGTGGTACGTCCTTACAATGATGTGTTACTCAGTGATAAAAAGGACTGAGCTCTCAAGTCATGAGAAATCTTACTTGCAAATTACTGAATGAAGGGAACCAGTGTGGAAGGGCCACACACTGCCCTTAGTTATTAGTACAACTATAGGACATTCTGGGAGAGGCAAAATCAGAGAGAGAAATAGATGATCAGAGATCCAGGGAGAGATGAGAAGGGATGATTGTGTGCGGCAAAGGGCATTTGTACGGTGGTGAAATTACTCTAACACTGTAGTGGTGGATTCGTAACATTCGGCACTTGTCAAAAATCAAAGCGTGAACCTTAGTGTGACCTGCATGTTCTATATAATAATATATATTAATAATATCTCATCAATTACAACAATTGTACCACACCAATGCAAGATGTTAGCAACATCTTGCTAACAAATTGAGAGAGCACGCCCCAGGTATAGGAGGGTATGGGAACTCTGTACTTTCTGCTGAACTGTTCTAGAAACATAAAACTGCTCTAAAAATAAAGATTATTTTAAAAAATGTAAATACTGCATATTCAACAAGAAGAAATTCATTATCATGTTGATATAGTTCTTGCTGACATAATTTTTCAACTGAAAAATCTCCTCATAGTGTAATCCAAGTTAGTGACTTGGCATCTCTAAGACTTCAGAACTACTTATGATCTATTGATTTAACAAATACTATTTAACCACAAATTGCCACCCCAGTGGACATTATAGTCTAATGACAGCACCACACATTTGTGTGTTGCTGACATACTTGCAAAATACGGATCTAAGATCTTTGCATATATAAATTCATCCAGCACTCACAAAAAACTGCACAGAGCAACTTGTTAGTATGATACTTATGCAAAAGTGGAGACTCAGGCCCAGAGAGGCTAAGTAACTGCCTGTAGTTACACAGATGGAAAGCTACAAAACTGGGATTTGGACTCAGGCCATCTGTTCCAAAGTACTTGTGCATAACCATAGCATCATAGCAGATAAACGAAGGTAAAACTTATGAATCGAATGAGTGATTACAGTTCTTCCAAGAAGGCCCAAAACTAAGTTGCAGGAACAAAACGAAAATGAACACAATAAAATTAGGCGCTTTAAGGCACTCTCTATCAACTAACAATAAACCCTATGAGAAAGAACTGGAGAACAGCAACAGGCCCGAAGGAGACCTTGGGAGGTCAGAGAAGACTTCACAGGGGTTTCAGCCAAGGACCCTGCAAGGCAGGAGGTAGCCCAGAGAGGATGAAAGAACACTCACGTTGGGAGGAGTGCAGGTCATCTAATAAACGTGCTGGAGGAGGAGGCCGTGCTCCAACAGTGGGCCGGTCTTGGCTGGGGAGGGCCGACACTCTACGCCAGTGGGTCTCCAAGTGTGGCCCCTGCACCAGGAGCATCGGCAGCTCCTGGGAACTTTTTAGATGTATAAAATTCTCAGGCCCCATCCAAACCTATTGAAGTAGAAACTCTAAGAAGGGGGTCCAGCAATCCGTATTTTACAAGTTCCCCAGATGATTCTTACATAAGCTAAACCTCTAGAACCACTGGTCTAAGCTGTTGGGACATCACCTATTAGGGGAAGGGAAGCCACAGAAGGATTCTATAAAGAAAAAAACAAAACAGGTGGACCAAGCAAGAACCTTACTTGAGTACTCAAAGTCCCAAGGTTCTTCTCAGATGCTTCAAAAATGTCAACTAGTCTAGGATCAACCAATTACTTATGTCTCTTACATCTAAAAAGGCAGTTAGTTACCAAGATAAAGGAAGAGACTTTTGGCCATGACTATTATAATACTTCAAAGTATTCCCACCTTAGCCACAGACAGACACAGACATATGTGTCCTTTAAAAGACATGCACTGATAGGAGCCCAGTGAATATTCACAGGTTTGACTGTGAAACTAGGAAATAAAGCCTTTGGGAATCAATAAAGAGGCAACTACTTGGTTGTCTTGCACTTTTTATTCTTTTGAAGCTCCCATTTCCAAACTGGATATTTCTCCCAGAGACTTGGGTGGGCCATGAAGCCAGGCTTGGGTTTGCAGACTACGGGGACGTTTATGTCTCTCACCTTTTCCCTTCTAATCCTTTGGGAGAAAGTTTCTTATTTTGCTCCAGCTGGTTGAATATGTAGGAATGGGGAGTTTTCAACAATTAAATTACAGCAAAAAGATAAATAAAATCATTTTTTAAAATAATCAGTCCACAATAGAAAAATATGAAAAATTAAAATCATAGAAATATAGTTCTACTAAGAATGGAGTTGGCAATGGTAGAATATTGCCATTGTTGTTAGCAATTGTAAGTTATACGGATAGGGACTAGATCCTGCCTGTAGGAAAAAAGATATGTGAGTAAAATTTCAGAAAACTATTATTATCACTGTCTAAAATCAGTTTCCATCTGTGCTGTTCTTGCTTAACCAACATGTTATTTATTTATTTATTTATTTATTTATTTATTTATTTATTTATTTAGGCCAGGGCTGGGTTTGAACCTGCCACCTCCAGCTATGGGACTGGTGCCCGACTCCTCTGAGCCACTGGCACCGCCCAACATGTTAGGAACCTACCAGAGAGACCCCTGGAGTTAGAGGACTATGCAATTAGAAAGATTGCTTCCTTATAGGGGCTATTCCGCTTGTTTAGGCCTTTTCAATTTATATGCCTAAAGGATTATGGAGAAATTGATCCATTTACTTACTATGAAGTGATCCATTGTAAAATTAAATCCATCACTTTGTTTTGTGATTTATAGGGCCTCTAAAACTGAATTTGCTTTCTTATTGATAAGGACCATGAACTTTCCACCTGTGACTTCACAGCTGCATCTGTCTAGCACAAAACATGCTCCAAGCACTCAGAATCATTTTTCAAGGTCGATTTTTCAAAGTGCAGGACGCTTTAGAACACAACATTAATAATATTCAGCCCCCTTGCCTCTGGCCTGCTACTAAACAAACATCAGTCTTGCTTTACCCTTTCCTATCCAAGGTTTCAAAAAACTATTATGTAGAATCAGTTTTCTAGCTTTCTACTTTAACTAATATCCCATGTGAATACCAAATGAAATAATCAAATAAATAATGTGAGTGATGTATAATAATTACCACTTTTTAATCATTCATAAAATTGACTGGATATATAATTACAGAGCAAATATATTACTTTATCTGCAAAAATATAGATTTTAGAATACTTCCTTTTAATCTTTGAATAAAAAAATCCATTATTCAAATGTCACATTGAAGCAATCTGTAAAAACTGTAAACCAGGGTGGCACCTATGGCTCAAAGGAGTAGGAGGATGCTGGCCCCATATACTGGAGGTGGTAGGTTCAAACCCAGCCCTGGCCAAAAACTGCAAAAAAAAAAAAAACAAAAAGAAGAAAAAAAAGAAAGAAAAATAAATGAGAAGAAAAGAAAACTATAAACCGAACATACTTATTAAGAGACCGTCACCAATTATGTGGAAATATTTGTCTTTAGGATACGTCAACAACTCAAGAAGTACAATAAGCTTATTTAAAAATACTATTTACATTCTTTTGGCTGCAGAAAATCTAAAACTGATGACACTATCATTAAAAGTACTTTGTTGTTAATAACTTAATGAAGTCTTTAAGCCCTTAAATTTTAGAGATTAAGAGACAAATGCAACTGATTAATTATATTATTGAGATATAACTTTGCAGAGAGTATTATCAATTTTACTGAATCGGTTCTTATTTATGTTATCCTCAGAAATGAGATTTTAATGTGAACTAATTGTGAGATATATTGAATAAATGCTTTACAGAAGTGACAAGAGCACAGAGCAAGCACAGTTAAAAAATTAAGTTTACCAAATTTCACTTCTTATTAAGAACTCCACAGATTTTCCAATAAAGTGAAGAAAAATTCATTAACTCTCACCTTGAATTTTATTATACATTTGTTCTGGCTTGTTAAGTTTGTTCTTATATTGACCTCAACTTACTCAAATTTCAACCTGTGTTATTTCTATTAATTGTCCTACCACTTGGGGTTGCATACTTTCTCTTCTACTTCTTTTTGGTGCTGTTGTTGCAGTTTTTGGTCAGGGCCAGGTTTGAACCCACCACCTCTAGCATATGGGGCCAGCACCCTACTTCTTGAGCCACAGGCACCACCGTCTCTCTTCTACTTCTTAAAGGTATCACATTCTCTTATTTTCCTTTTTGCCAACTCTTTTTTTAACTGTTATTTTTTTTTTTTTTTTTTTTTGTAGAGACGGAGTCTCACTTTATCGCCCTGGGTAGAGTGCCGTGGCGTCACACTGCTCACAGTAACCTCCAACTCCTGGGCTTAAGCGATTCTCTTGCCTCAGCCTCCCTAGTAGCTGGGACTACAGGCGCCTGCCACAGCGCCCGGCTATTTTTTTGTTTTGCAGTTCGGCCGAGGCCGGGCTTGAACCCACCACCTTCGGTATATGGGGCCGGCGCCCTACTCGCTGAGCCACAGGAGCCGCCCTTTTTAACTGTTCTTAACACATTAAAGTCCTAGGCCATTTCACATTCATGTCAGTCACTTAAAAAGAAATAATATTTTTTAAATGATACCATCATAAACTGAAAACAACACTTGATTTCCTTTGTATAGAAAGAGTAACTGTAATGGACAATGTTCTGAGTCTAGTGTTCTGGGTATTATTTAACAAATTGATATAACTTATCATAATTAAGTTATATTTTTATTTGAAGTCCAAGATTGCATTATCTTTCCACTAGCTTTCCAGACTCTGCCGTATGTTACTTAGTCAATGATAGACTTCGTCTTTGTTAATATTAGTAGTTGCTAAGCCTCGTCTCTCAAATTCTATACTTCAAGATGAACTGATAGTACTAAAAGCTCATTAAAAGAATTTAACAAAGGTAAAAGGTAATATGGGAGCTGCAAAGGAAGAGTTGCTATAAAGTTGAGGTTATTTGGGAATAAAATACTTGAAAATCAATTTGTCCAATGTACATAATAAGAAACATGGAAGTGTTTATGCTTCTTGAATTGAAATTTTTGTTTTGGGGCATCAGTCACAAGTTGAGTAAATGTGTTAAGATGTGTATAACAGCAAAATTTTTAATATCAGATTTTTGGCCAAAATAAAACCTAAATAATATTTTTAATGAGCACCTTCTATAATCACAGTTATGTAAATAGATACTAAATTCTGGATAGAAAAACAAAAACAATTATATAGTCATGTTATATTAGCTTGGAGTTTTTAGTGCACTTTTAAAATTTATATTCAATTTATTAAATATTTTATAATGCTTTTACTACATAAAAATCCCTGCCTTTGGAGTCACGAGACTTGGGACAAATCCCCACCCTTCTATTTATTAGGTGAAGCCAAGTAACTAAACTATTTTCGGCTGTAGCTAAACATTTTTATTTCTCTAACCTCTTGATGCTGTATCAGCGTTTCCCAAAACTGACTAATGAGATTTTTGTCTTGTTTTTGTTTGTTTTTACCCTTAAAAAGCTACTATGTAGATACTGCAATGCACATAATAGACATCTGCTGTGCCTATTTACCTCCTATCTCTCTTCAGTTCCCGCTGAAAAGGAACCAGAAGAATCATAACAAGGCTAAACATGAAACAGAAAAACCTCAGACCAGGACGATAGAAAACAAGCTGATGGAAAAAACAAAACAGGACGGACACTCACCGGAGGCAGCAGACGGCAGCTCTGCCCGAAGCGACTCTGACCCATCAGTAGGTGCAGAATTAGTCCATACAAGGAGCAGGTGTCGACCACAGGCCCAGCAACTGGGTAACAACGAAAGACTGTTATTCCCAACAGCTGGTCAGGTGGAGTTTTGCCTCTCTCATTCTCAGGTCATGTGAAGAATGAAGAAAGTTTTAACCTTTTGAACAAAAGCTGACAACTACTTTCAAAGTGGTTGATTCAGGTAGCAACCTAATGCAGATTGCCAAGTTCAAGAAAAAAGAGCAAAACTTGAAGAACATCCATACTTGCTAACAGATGCTAAAAATAAATAAATAAATAAATAAATAAATAAATAAATAAATAAATAAGACATGTGGAATGCAGCTTTACCAGCAGCATAATGCAAATGAGAGTTTTCCCTAACATTAGAACTGCCTATATTTGGGAATCCATAGTCTGACTCTATCCTTGTTTCATGTCCACTTTCAAGAAGTACCCAATTGGTCCTTCCATTGAAAGAAATACTCTTCTGGAAAACAGACCGTAGCTGCAAAGAAAACCATCCAAGCAACCTGTACATCCCAATCTTATTTTTCCTAGTAATATATTTTAAGGGATGAAGATCAGTTTCTAAGAAAAAAACTTGCAGTCTAAAACAAAAACATCATTCAATAAGTCCCTCAGCTATATAATTAGAGCTTTTTAATCTTTTTTAACACAAAAGACACTTAGAGATGTAGATTTTATCAAATGTTTTGCTATAATTCATATACCTCTGTCCATCAAGATTTCCTGTCCAAGAGTTTCTACACACCTAATAACTTGTCAACAAAAGAAATTAAATTTACTTGATGTGACTTGCCCACTGTGAACTCCTATCTCGATCAAGTCAGCATCAATTATGCCTTGCGTAGATGCAAACATTCCATTCTTTAAATAATACACATAAAAATCCTGCCAAAGATCAATGTTAAGCAAACTAACTTTTTCGAAATCTGACATTGTCCCCACTTCCAAAATCAGAATGCCATTAACTTGCTACATATCCCATTTCTGACATTTCACAAATGACACAACTGGTTTAGCAATTTCCAATTTTCTCTGCAAAGCCATTGATAGGGTAAGAAGAAATCTAAGGCAGGAACTTAAATTTAAAGTAATAACTTTATGTGTATCCAAACAAGAATTTTACATGTATTATTTCTTTAGCTCCACAGTAAATCTATGGGTCAAACATTCAGTCCTTTCCCTGCCCATTTTTAAGATAAAAAGAATGATGCTCAAAGAAGGGGCTTTCTCGAGGCACGAAAATCGTGTGTAATAGTGCCAAGTTCCAGCTCATTTCTGTTTGGGGAAAAGCAGCCCTCCTCCTGTGGTATTTTGATCTCTGTGTCAGCATCTTCCAATCACCCTGAACAGACAGTCCTATAACTGCTTCTCAATCTTGCTCACATTATTTCAGAAATGTGAACTCAGAGAGCTTTCTGCACAACCAAGTATTGGCATCTTCAGCTACTTCGCTCCATTCATCACATGGAAGTTAAATAATTGCACACTGAATTGCATTTCAAGAGAAGCTCAGCCCTCTCCAGCGATTTTTTTTTCCCAAAGACGCATGCTTTGAAATAGAGCTGAAGTTTCACTTAAGCTTTTGAAATCTATCCTATAGTAGAGCAAAGCAGTCCGGTTGTTCTCATTTTTTCTTCCTTAACTTTAATGCTCCTTTAGATAAAACAGTCACGTTTAAAGTTTTTTTCTTCTTAACCCCTTCTTTGCAATTGCATTCAGGGAGATAGTTTAGTTAATTTTTTCTCTGCCTTTGCAGTTATCAAACCTTATTGCCTACATAATTATCAGCAAGAATCAACTAGGAGGTCTGGTCCCAAAAAATGAGAATTTTTGGTGCTAGTGCAGTAATTACTGAATCTGTAGAATGCCCAAACATCGGAATTGTAAAGTATACACTGTAAGAGTTGTGTTCAGGTGTAACAAAATAATTGTATTTTGAAAAACAATGTTCTACCACATGGAAAATAACATTTTCAAAAAGTCCATCATGACTTTTCCTGCTTCTCTCCAGTTAGCCAAGTGATGTGACTAATGGCTAGAACAGACACAAGCCCTCGGGAAGCTGGCGCTGTGTCTCCTCTGCACCTGTTATTCAAACATCACCTAGTCTGACTACAGGGTTCAATCATTCTCCTAAAAGAACATTTACTTCAATGTCTCTGTTTATATCCCTGAAATGTTCATGGATGTCTATAATTTCCTCTGCACTATGGACATTTTTGACACGTAAGATCACTCTACCTTCTCCTTCACGATTCTCTTTTGCACAATGTGTACACTTTCATTGGACCTTTGTCCTAGGCCTAAGCTCTAATCTCCAGTTTTGCTCCAGTACAGAAAATATTCTCCAAAAGGTCGGGAAAGAACTTCTACTTATAATTATTTTTCATCCAAAAAGTAGTAGGAAAAAAATAAGTTCTATTTATGTTTACCATATGGGTTGAAAAATGGTAGTCCTTCTCTCCAATTTATATGCCATGTAGAGAATGTTCAGAATAGTGAGAAAAGAGGGTTCACTCCACACAAAAAAAGGGTGGTTTACCAGGAATACTATCTCTCATGAGTCAACTTCTCGTAAGCTGCAACATATGAGAGATTGCATGTCCCAGATTGTACAGTGATAGCCTATATTTCCTAGTTTCTATTTAAATCACAAAGTGGGCAGTTAAGCATAAAGATATCTGCAAATAAACTAAAATTTAAATAAATACTAATAATACAGCTATGATTTAACAGCAAAAGTGTATTAAATGTGCTAATTATACTGTTTTAGTATAAGCTCATTTTATGAGTTTTAACATAATGATGAAATAATTAGATCTGAAAAAATTATACCAAAAAAATTTTAGCAAAAAACCACTTATCATTTACAAAATGCTACTAAGTGTATATTGTAAGATATTAACTAATATTCAGTAATTAATGTTAAAATTAGGTACCAAAAACATAAAAACCCCTCTTCTTAATTTTTCATCAAATGATAATATAGGACTTTTCAAAATTTCTCTGAGCCTAATGGCAAATGTTTAGAAGGCTTTTTTGAAGTTTCTCACTTAAAAATAAAAGACAACCCCCCCCCAAATCTGAGAAACATTGGTTCTTTTGTGCACAGTAAAAATGTCTGAAATAATACATGAAAGATGGGATAATGGCAAAAAAAAAAAAAATGAATCCCTTTATCAGCAAATACTGCCAGAATACATAGAAAGCATTGCTGAAAAATTGAGAAAACAAAGTTAGAAAAAAACCTTCAGTGTGGGAAAACCATTCTACCGTCGGATAAAAACACAGATGTTGCTAATGCATCAAGTTAGCAGGACTTTGGTTTATTAGAGGTTCTCTCTAAATAATGAAGCACATTGAAAAGCTACTTTTTCAAGCCAATAAAAGAAAGAAGTGCCAACAAGATAGTGTCAATACTAAATTATTGCTTCTATAAAAGATAATGTTTTATGGAAAAGTTGTGTAAACAATCGTTGATAGAACAGCTGCTCTGAGTAGAAACGAGAATTCCAGGGTGAGCCTGTGGGTGAGCACATGTGAGTTTTCCTCAGAGAATTATTTATAAGAAATATAAGGTACAAAATGTTAGGCCATCACATATATGGTTAACTGTATACACATGGTCCATTTGAGGTACATTCCAGTCATGACAACATTTATAGTGTGATGGCAAATGAATGTGAGAGTCTTTTGTCCCACCAGAGGTCCAGTAGTTCTCTTGGAATAAATTACTTAGCTGGTTGTCAGATTCAGTGTTCCAAATTTACTAGTCTTTGCTGTGAAGACAAGTGGTTGTAAGAATATGCCTCCCAGCTGATGTTTAAACACACAAACACAGACTCTTCTCCTTCAATGCAAATATGACATTTTAACAAGTGAGATCATAAGCCATTTGTGCAACGAAACTAATGTTGCAGAAGTGACATTTTGAAAACAGTTGCTT
Source organism: Arctocebus calabarensis (assembly GCA_963573935.1). NCBI lineage: Eukaryota > Metazoa > Chordata > Mammalia > Primates > Lorisidae > Arctocebus > Arctocebus calabarensis. The sequence goes on from CAUYON010003742.1 coordinate 17,410, forward strand.
GGGAACCACCTGTTTTCCAATCATGGCTTTTGCTACTCATTAGCTGCAAGTACTTTGGCAAATTATATAATGTCTGTGCGCCACAGATTCTTTATTAGTAAGGGACCTAATAGAACGTATCTGACATAAAATTGTAGTCAGGATCTGATGAAAGACAGTAATCATATGAAAACCTTAGCCCAGGGCCTGACAAGTTACAAGCATTCATTCAATAAATGTTACCTCTCGCCAACACCGTGAAGCCCAGCACCACCATCACCTCCACAGGCTTCCCAGGCTGTGGTTGCCTTGCAAAGCACCAACTTGCCTGGGTGAAATGACCTTTCCCAGAATTCCTTTTCTTTCCATTTCTGTTCAGTGTGAGCCACAAGGGAGATTCTGAGAGCTTGTAGAGGTCAGAGGGAGGCAACAGCCACTTCACGGCATATATAGACTGTTCCTGCTCTGTTGACTCAGCTCAATGAAGAAGAGCCCAGGCCCTGCAGGACACCCTCGTCACCAGGGCCAGAGGCAGCAGGATCGAACATGGTGTCGCTAGTTCTTGTGAGGTTTCAGGGTGTGCTTGTGGGAGTCCACCCTCCTCGCTCTCCTTCCTTCCTAATGTCCTGCCGTGTGGATGTCACACTCCAGCATCAGATGTGGAGAAAGAGTCTGAAAGACAGTTTAACCAACACTCGCCCTCGGGGAAGCCAATTCTGTCTACACATCCACACGCATACACATGATACTGCTGGTTCTGTTTCTCTAGTTCACCTGAATATGCTAGTCAAATTAGAAGCCACAGCAAAGTAAAATAGGTTTTGCTTCAATAATTAGAACTATGGTGGTCACAGCTCCCTAGGACAGGTTTCCCGGGATAGCAAACTTAGCTTATAGGCAGCCCAGGGTGGGTTGCTATGCAATGGGAGGTCAGTGGTTGGTTGTTAGGGGCTGAGACTGGATATTAGTGGTTACAAAGTGTTAGTAGGTGATTGTGTCCTCCCAAAATCTGTATGTTAAAGTTCCAGCACCTCTCATCTCAGAAGATGACTCTATTTAGAGACAGATTTTAAAGATATAATTAAGGTAAAATGAAGTCATGTAAGTATATTCCCATATGCCTGCTGTGACTATAGGAAGAAGAGAATGGAACACAGAAGCCACAGACAGACCCCAGGATGATCATGCCCGGAACCTGGCCTGGGCCTGCCAAACAACGGCAACTATAACAACAACAACAAAAAATAGCCAGTCATTGTGGTCAGAAGGTACCAAACATGTTCATACCTTGATCTTGGACTTCTAGACTCCAAAACTGTAAAAAAGTAAAATAAAATAAAAATTAAGGAATTTATATTGTTTAAAACATGTTATTATGAAAAAAAAACATGTTATTACGGCAGTAAGAGAAAATTAGCATGGAGGGTAATCCCAAAAGTCAAACCAAGAAGAAAGACAGGACTCCCTTAGCATGATGGGAGTGTGAACACCTTTTATTGGCTCCCCAAGACCCTTCCTCCTGCCTGTGTCTCCGTAACTGATCTCACTCTTCACTTTTCAGGAGGGAAGGTCAGGGAACCTCTTAGCTTTCCCTGTTGTCAAAAAGTCAAAAGGAACTTTTCTAGTTATTTTATTTTTTAATTAGAAAGGGGATATGTGGAGTAAGTTCGGCCTTATTTTTAAGCCTATTTGAATATATCTCTATCCTTTCCTTTCCTGATCGTGATTCAGCTGTTCCAAAGGATCTGCACGGCTCTTGGAACCCAAAAAGCAGCAACTTCACCTCTATACCATCATCAGTTTTCAAAAGATTATTGCACTGGTGAAAGTCAATTGCTCCTGAGAAATATGTTAGTGAGATTTTTCATTCTCTTCTTTGGTCTCAATCTCAGAACTCAGCTGTTGGGTGTGGCTGTTTCCCTCTCTGTTCCTACCACATTTCTCTGCATTAACTACTTCTTCTTAAGTTATTTCCCTGGTTGACCAGCGTGCCTCATAACTAGCACTTTGCATGTTCCCGGCAGCTAACAAAAACTTGAGAGACAGAGAAACAAGCAGACTTTAAGATGCACTTATCTTAAAGTAGAAGGTTCTGGTGACCATAAGGAAAAGGATAAATGGAGGGAAAAAATAGACCTGTTACTAAGGAAATACACTGCAAACCATTAGGCCAGATGGAGAGGGCAAACACTGGTTCCATACAGAGAAAATGAAGTTGTCATGAGGTGGAGATTTAGTAATTTGTTCAATGCTTTTAACTAGAGCAATTAAAAAAAAAAAGAAAGAAAGAAAGAAAGAAACAAGTCTGTTCCACTATAGTTAAGAACATGAAAGATTTGGTCAGTGCTGTGGCAGGCTCGCTCTCCCGCTCCTTCCCCAACCTTAGGGCACTCCTACTGCATATAATTTACGTCCAAGACATTGATGGCAGCCTCAAAATGGTTTTCTCAACAATATTGTCATTAGAGTTTATCCAACAAAGTCAGATTGGCAGAAACTGTTTAGAAATGAGGACACTGTCTCGAGCATCAGAAGCTCTGTTAGAAAAGATCTGCAATGTCTCGCAAACAATTAAACAGACTATGCAGCTATTCATTCTCGTTAAGAGATGGGGAACTACAGGTTGAATTACCTTACAGAAAATTAGATGGGAAAGTGGAGACCATAATCATATAACAAAAAACCTCATTAACTCCTCCCATTTTTCAGAGTATACCACCAATTGTCATTCTAGCTTCCAGAATAGACTCACCCCTTAGCCAAGGCAGAGGATGATGGCAGAATTGGAAACAGTATTTTCTTTTAAGTCAGCTCAATATGCTTTCATAAAAGCCCAGCCTAGGATGTCCAGCAGTGAAGTGCAGGCAGTGGCTGTCACCCCTGCCAGATGCCTATATTTTTTAAGGTATATCATCTGTAAAGCAAGACAACTCCTCTATTTCCTTATACTTTGAGAAATTTCATGCCCAGAATATTTATGAATGGGTGTTAAAAAGAAAACATGATTTTCTATTCATAATGCTTAAAAGACTTAACCATAATGCATCTAACTTCACTACTGATTAAAAGATATCATAATTAAAGATAATATAATTTATTAGTCCTTTAAAGTTCAATAATTAATTTATCTTGCATAATTCTTCAAGGGTCAAATGTGATTTATTTGTTTCAGCCAATTTTAAGGTCACTGACTACTCTTGAGAACTACATTTTAAAACTTATGATTAAATCTTTAGTATGTTACCACATGTATTTTATAATAACCTTATTATCAAAAGGATATATGAGATTCAGGCTTTAAGAATGACTTCTAGTAATTTACTAAATTAGAGGTGTGTTTGTTTTCTTTCTGAGTATCTCGTGCCATCTGTGACTATGAGTTGTACAATAAACACTTTCTTCCCTTGATAATGCCTTTATTTCTCAACCATCTCAGATTTTAACTATTCAAGCCATCAATGCTACATTTATTCTAGACCTCTATTTTACAATTCAGTTCTACTCAGGAATTATGAAGTAAACAATAATGCACAAAGCGTGTCATCAGAAGGGTTACTGACTCCCCAAAACATAGAGAGGCTGCAAACTTCGTCTTATGCATCAGGTGAGAAGACTCTACTCTCAGCTCGGTGTTTTTAGCTCATCTTTTTATCTTAAATCTATATATCACAAAGGATGGATTAAAAAAAATCACAGATTTCATTAAAATCCATCACCAATCAAATGAAATCCATCAGAAAGTCAACTAATGTTTATAATTTTACTTTATTTTTATTTTAGGCTAATGTGAGGGTACAAACAACAAGGTTACCATATTTGCATATGTTAGGTAGTGTGTGAGGTTGGGAGTTCAAGATCATCCTAACCAAGAGCAAAACCTCATCTCTACTAAAAATAGAAAAATAAGCTGAGTGTGATAGCACATGCCTATAGTCCAGCTACTCCAGAGGCTGAGGCAGACAGGTAACTTGAGCCCAGGAGTTAGATGTTGCAGTGAGCTATGCTGATGCCATTGCATTCTGGCCTGGGTAATAGAGTGAGACTCTGTCTCAAAAATAAATAAATAATTAAATAATAAATATTTTTAAATAAAAAGCTATATACAGAAATAGTAAATGACAAACAGGGTCAGTACCCAGTGAGACGCTAAACACTGAATCTACAGGTGCTCGCCTGAGTTCTCCACTCCGGGTCTCATGAGGCTGAAGTCTAGGTGTTGGCTAAGCTGCCTTCTCATCTGGATGCCTGACTAGGAAAAGTCTCCTGACAAAGCTCCCTTGGCTTTTTGGCAGCATTTGTCTCCTTACAGCTATCGTCTGACTGAGGCCTTCATTTCCTTGCCTATAGTCTTCTGGGATATACTTTATAGTCCTTTTGATTAACTGTAATTAAGTCTGCACACTCCCCTCCGTCACGGGAGCGAACACATCATGCAGTGGCATTCCTTCCCGTTCACAAATTCTGCCTGTACTTGGGGGTGATTATAGAAAGTGTGTACACCAAGATGTAGGATCCTTGGGGGTCTTAGAATTCTTCAGTCACATTCTAACTTATTACAGAATCTCAGCATTTCTCATCTAAGTCAGATCTATTCCCTGACAGAGCTCTCTCTCCCCTGCCCATCACCCAGACGTTACTAGTGATCTCCAGGCTGGCTCAGGTCTCCTTTCATGCTGAGTCCATAAAGGCTGAAGTTAGCAGAGGAGCTTCATCATTGCCCTATGGACAGACTCCCTTAAGACATCCAGAATGACAAGGGACTAAAACAGAAATAGGAAACAAGACTCAAGGATCCAGAAGGCCACATGTGGTCCCAAGGCTGCAGGTTTTCAGGGAATGGAAAGAAATACAGGATATCCAAATCATAAAAGAGGAAAGCAAACTATCCCTCTTTGCCAATGACATGAATTTATATCTAGAAAACCCTAAAGACTCCTAGAATTGATAAATAAATTCAATAAAGTTTCACGTTATAAAATTAACATACACAAAACAGTAGCATTTGTGCATACTAATAACAGTTAAACCAAGAACCAAGCAAAAAAACATTTTGCCGTTTACAATAGCTGCAAAGAAAAGAAAATGCTTAAAAATATACTCATCAAGGAGGTAAAAGATGTCCACAAGCAGATGGAATACTTTGTTGAGGACACAAACAAGTAGAAAACATTCCATGCTCATGGACTGGAAGAATCAATATTATTAAGTGTCCATACTGACCAAAGTGATTTACAGATTCATTGCAATTTCCATCAAAACACAACATCATTTTTCACAGAATCAGAAAAAATAAACCTTAATTTCATGTGGAATCAAACAAGAACCCAACAAGCCAAAGCAGTCCTAAGCAAAAGAACAAATCTGGAAGCATCATCCTATCTGACTTTAAATTCTACTCTGAGACTATGGTAACCAAAACAACATGGTACTGCTATAAAAATAGACACATAGATCAATGGAACAGAATAGAAAATGCAGAAATAAAACCATATATCTATAACCAACTAATCTTCAATAAAAAAGACAAAAACACACACTGGGGAAAGTACATTATTCAAGAAATGGTGCTGGGAAAACTGGATAGCTACAGGTAGAGGAATGAAACTGATGCCTATCACAAAAATGAATTCAAGAAGGATTAAAGACTTAAATGTAAGACCTAACACCTCAAAAATTCTAGAAGAAAACTTAGGGAAACTTTCTGGACACTGGCGTAGATGAATAACTTTTCACTAAGACCCCAAAGACAAATAAAACAAAAACAAAAATAAACAAATAGGACTTAATTAAGCTAAAAAGAATCTTCACAGCAAAAGAAATTATCAACAGTCATTAGACAACTTACAGAAGGAGAGAAAATAATCACAAACTATACATATGAAAAAAGAGTAACACTAATAGTCGACAAGAAACTTAAAGAAATCAGTAAGAAGAAAACCAACCCCATTGAAAAGTGGGCAAAAGACATGAACAGAAATCTAACAACATATGAAAAAATACTCTACAGCACTAATCATCAGGGAACTGCAAATTAAACATGATGAGATATTATCTGACCCCAGTTAGAATGGCTTTTATTAAAAAGTCCAAAAACAAAATGCTGGCATGAAATGCTTATCCACTTCTGAGGTGGGGCTGCAAATTAGTACAACCTCTATGAAAAACAGTATGGAGATTCCTAAAAAAAAGTACGAGTTTTTTGATCCAACAATCTCAGCATTGGATATTTTCCTAAAGAAAAAGAACTTATTTCATCAAGAAAAAAAAAAAGACACACATTGGTATGTTTATCAAAGTACAGTTCATAATTGCAAAGATACAGAATCGACCTAAGTGCCCATCAACTGATGAGTGGATAAAGAAAATGTGGTAAAAACACACACACGTAGAAGACACCAAGAGCCAGACGACCTCTGAGCAAGATGATTTGCAGCTGAGGGGCAGACCCTTGGGCAATTCATCCGCAGGTTTTCATTGTGGACAAAGAGCCTGAGCCCATGGAGATCCTTGGGCATGTAGTCATTGTTTAATACTCCCCTCACCTGTCTTGTGCTGTCTCAATAAAAGGCTTCTGCGGAGGTTGCTCAGGGCTACCCTGCAATCAAGGTTAGCCCACCTCCTGCAAGCTTGTACTTCTAATCTGTGTCATGCCTGGTTCCTTTCTGCAGGGATCCAGACCAGGCCATAGGGGCTGCAACACACACACACACACACACACACACGTGCATGCACACCCATACCATAAAATGCTACTCACCCATTAAAAAGAATGAAATAATGTCATTGGCAGAATATTGGATAAAACTGGAAACTATTCTCCTAAGTGAAGTATCTCAGAAACAGAAAGATAATACTGCATATTCTCACTGATAAGTAGGAGCTGAACGATGGGTCCGTGTGGGTATACACAGTGGTACAGGGGAATTGGGAGCCCTGGACAGGGGAAGGGTAGGAGGAGAGTCAGGATACCTACTAGGGATTATGCATCTTATCTGGGTGAGGGGACACTAAAAGCCATTACTTCGCCACTTCACAGTTCCACCATGTGTCAGAAAACCACTTGGATTCCCTCAATCGATTAAAATAAAGTAGATATGTAAATAAAAATAGAGATTTAAGAAGTTTAAAAAAAAAAAGTAGGACTGCTGATCTCTGCCTGACCACTCACCTCCTAGTCACTGGGCGTGGTTCTCTAACATGTGTGTGACTCACAACCTCAGAGGGACCTCTGTCTCTGGGCCACCTTAGCAGCTATCCATGGGCCATATGCCCCCACTCCAGCCCCAGCTGTAAGGAAGGATGGTCTTCTCCACTTCTCCTTCCTCGTCTGAGCTACAGATATCCCCTATGATATTCGTCACAGCTGAATTACTAAACAGCTTTCTTTGCAATAAGCACCCTCCTACAAGATAATCCCATCATTGCAAATAAGGTCTTTTCCATTGTCTTGAGTTTTCAAATACTAAATCCTCTTTCGAACTGCCTGTTCTTCCGTTCTCCCTTCTTTTTAAACTTCCCTTGTCATGCAAGCCTTAAGGAAGCTAAAAATGGACAAAAATCAATTCAGCATATGCACATACCACTTACAAAGGAAGAAAAATAAAGCATAATTCCCTCCTTCAATATGTTCCACTTATAATTAGAGGTCTCTGTTTTCTTCCTTTCCCCATTTTTCTCCTTCCTTCCATTCTTCTCTCTCTCCTTAATGTTCTATCATTTTCCTCACTTTCTGACATTTACTGCTCCTGTCATTTTCAAAGCTTTCATTTAAAAGTGAGCATTATCACATATAACTACCCAGGCTTCCAAGGAGAGGAAAAATATACCCATGTCCACCCATTCTGCAATTGCTCTAGAAATCTTCCTTTCTCCACTGTGTGCACTTTGGCTTAATCAATTATTTTGTACTCCTGTGCTTTTCCCTTTTATATTTGGCTGATGTGGTTGGAACACTTGGTTGTCTTTTGGAGTCTGTAATCCTCATTTCTTGTAAGTCAGTTTCCTCCCAAGTGTTTCTTTCATTCTCTGAGGATAACTTGATCTTCACAATAGTAACCCTGGGAGTTGTCCTGGAAAGATTGGTAATACAATGTTTTTAAATCCTATAGGAAAGGGGATCTCCCCTCCAGAAAAAAATATTCAATAAAAGTCCCAGAGCCAGTTCATGGCAGAACCAGAAGGGGATCACTCAACACCTGGGTGAGCTGGAGTGGCCATGGAGTACTTACATGTGAGCATCTGAGCCAAGGTGGGATTACTCAGGAAGGTGTGAATTGGTTAATTTAGAGTGAAATGACCTTCACTTGCTGAGGAACTGTAAGTAAAATTTGATTTAAATAGCATGTACATTGGCTGGGCATGGTGGCTCACACCTGTAACCCTAACATTTTCAGAGCTCAAAGCAGGAGAATCACTTGTGGCCAGGAATTCAAAACCAGCCTGGGCAACATACCAAGACTTGCCAGCTCTACAAAGAAAAAAAACCTACCTGAGCAATGTGGCTTTTCCAGAAGCTGAGGCAGGAAGATCATTTGAACCAAGAGTTTGAGGTTACAGTAAGCTATAATCCCATCATTGTACTCCAACTTGTGTGACAGAGTGAGACACTGTCTCTGAAAATAATTTTTAAAATGGCATACACATGTTATGTGAAAAGAAAAACAAATTAAGATGCTTAATATTCACATGCTAATAACTACCTTTTATTCACCTCTTACTGTGAAGATAAAATTAACTTCACTCAGGTTTTAAGGATACTTTGTGCCAGGTAATTAACATGCATTGGCTCTTTTGTTTTCCATTAGTTATATGAGAACAGTGTTACTAGCCCATTTTACAGGTGATAAAAATAATATTTAAAGATATTAAATCACTTTTCCAAAGATATTCAACAGTTTTGAAGTTTCAGTAAAATTCAACTCAGGACTGATTTTAAAATCTTTACTCTCTGTCAATGTGCATACCCAGGAAGGGTGGGAGGGAGAAAGGAACAAAAATAGAAAAAGAAGAAGAGAAAGAAAGAGAGGGGAAAGAAAGAAAAAGAGATGGCAAAGAAATAGTCCAGCATTTGAATCATAAACTGCTAGGTGACAGGATATAGTAGGGCTGCTATGAAAAACTTTCTACAAAATACAGGTGGTTTATACTTCTCGAGGGGAAAAAAATAGCCACCCCTTTCCCCCCAAAGTTGGAAAAGAAAAATATGTAAAGCTGTAAATTTTACAGATAATCCAAGTAAGTTTGCTTCATCCTCTACTTGCAGTGGGAATTGCCTAGGGAAAGGGGGTCTTGATTATGCCTACTTAAGAGTTTATCACAAGGTATATTTAAGAAAATTACTGGGCGTCTTCCTATTTTATGAGCAACACCTTCATTATATTCAGAGTCCACCAAAAAGCAGACATTACTGAGAATTAAACCTAAAAAGCTTTAAGTGTTGCCATGGGAACGTTAGAAGCAGTCTTGTTTAGGCTCCGAGTCCAAGTCTACTTATCCAGGCACAACATCTCCTTAATTTGTCAAACACCAAATGACAGCGGCATTTCATGAAGTGGCACATCACTGAAAGGCACACTAAGTAGTAGCACTAATTGATCTTTGTTTTATAGAACACACCAAGTTGAAAATAGTCCTGAAATTTAGGATCTGACTCATCAGGAGGAGAGCCTGAGCACTCCATTATGCGCCCTGTACTGCCATCTAGTGTCAAAAATCCCAAATAGCAGGCAAAGCCACCCTGAGGCTATAAAAATTAGTCTAAATTAATAAGGGACACACAGTATCTCCTATCTCCTGTTTTGTCCAACGAGGGCAATGAAAAGTCTGGTTGCTTTATTCATTATTCTATTCAATCTCTCAGTTATATTTATGAATTTGTTTCAGTTAGTCAAAGCATAATTGGCATGAATAGGAGTAAAGAAATCTATTTAAAAGATTTTTAGGACTGATAGGCAACTGATTTGTGCAGTTGTGAGACAGATCTTTCTCTTTTTTGCACATGACTGATTTCTATCCTCTCCCCCCAAATATGTGTTGCTTCTCAAGTCTGGCTGCATGTTAGACTTTGCTGAATATTTTTCAAAATGTTCCCTTTCATGGGCCCCAACACTAACCAATTAAATAAGAATATTGGAGGCCTCTGACATTCCTTACAAAGCATGTGGGTATAAGAAGGGTGAATATGCAGTATTGAACACACAGTGAGGGGTAATACCACTGATCTAACTAATGTTTCAACCATGAGATTGTCAAGCTATTGATTACAGATAGAAAAGAGGTCTAAAGACTGCTCCCAGGGACAGTCCAGCATTTAGGCAGGCTGGGGAGAGAAAGGAACCCAACAGGAAAGCTGGGAGAGGGTGGGCTCCTGGGAAACAAAGGAAAGTGTTGCCAGGAGGAGGGAATGGTTATACTGCAATATAATAAGAAATACATATTTTGATCTTCATCCCTGGCTCTTGGCTGGAGTTCCTAAAACCCCTGTGATTTGATAGGAGCAATAAGAACATCTTTTGTTATAATATTTGTTTTTGTCTTTAGCTCTTGAAATACCTCCAGAGCAATAAAATTTAAAGGTGAAAGGATCATCTTTTATTATTCATAACAAACTTCTTTCATACACACTTGAGTTTACTTTCTTGAGGTGACTTTTGGAAAGCCCCTAAGGATGAATGAGGAGCTAGTTGCCAAGAGAACCAATCCTGTGATTAGAGGGCTGGAACTTAGAGTTAGTTAGAGCCCCCAGCTGGTATCTCTAGGAAGTGAAGAGGGGCCAGAAACTAACTTAACCACCAGGGGCTGGTGGCTTGATCAACCATGCCTGCAGGATGGATTCTCCATAAAAATCCTGAAACCAGCTTCTGAATTGGTGAACACATGGAGGTCCTTAGACAGTGGTGCAGCCAGAGAGAGCATGGAAGCTCTGCCCCCTTATCCATGCCTTATGCATGTGGTCCATTTGACTGTTCCTGAGTTGTGTCTTTTAAAACAAACTGGAAAATATAACTAAAGTATTTCCCCGCATTCTGTGAACCCTTAGAAGGAGAAAGTAGGAATCCCTAATTGATCTGGTTGGTCAGAAATACCAGAGGGTTGGACTTGACTGTCATCTGGAGTGGGGAGTAGACTCATGGGAATACCAGAGGGTTGGACTTGACTGTCATTTGCAGTGGGGAGTAGACTCATGGGAATACCAGAGGGTTGGACTTGACTGTCATCTGAAGTGGGGACTAGACTCATGGAAATACCAGAGGGTTGGACTTGACTGTCTTCTGCAGTAGGGAGTAGACTCATGGGAATGAGTTTCTCACCACTGAGGTTCACACTTGTTCTGGGTGGACAGTGTCAAAATTGAGTTAAACTGTAGAACATTCACTTGAAGTTTGGAAAAGTGGACAATTGCTTGATGTGGAAGAGACACACCCATTTAATGTTAAAAGTGTTGTCAAGTGTACAGAGAAAGTAGGAATCCCTAATTGATCTGGTTGGTCAGAAATACCAGAGGGTTGGACTTGACTGTCATCTGCAGTGGGGAGTAAACTCATGGAATACCAGAGGGTTGGACTTGACTGTCATCTGAAGTGGGGACTAGACTCTGAAAAGTGGAAAATTGCTTGGTGTGGAAGAGATACACCCATTTAATGTTAAAATTGCTTGGTGTAAAAGAGACACACCCATTTAATGTTGTCAAGTGTACAGAGTACAGAAAAAGCTTTTTTCCTTGTTACTCATAACATATGATAGGTCAAGAAATGCAAGAATTAAAAACTGACCATGAAACTTAGCAAAACAGAGGATGCTACTAACCTTGATAAAGCAGTGTTGGTAGACTGAGGGGGACAAGATTTGACAATTTTGATGGGGACAACAGACTTAGAGTATGTTTAAAGAAAACATGGGAGAAAATGGACCTAAAAATGCCTTTCAAGGATTCTCATTATAAATTGAGCAGAGAAATGGGAGGGCAACAAAGGGAGATTGATTTAATGACAAGGTAAAGATATATTTAAGGGGGCCATAAAAACAAGCCCATATGATGACAAGAATGATCCAGAAAGGGGAAGAAATGATAACGCAGAAGGTTGAAGGGAAAGTATTTGGAACAATGTTCTTGAGTGTTGTACATGACCTTGAGGGGCTCCTGTAGAGGAGTAGAAAAGCTGTCTCTGTAGTGTAGATGCACATAAGCTGGGCTGGATAAATGGGGCAATGGTTTTGACTATTTCTATTTCCTCTAGGCAGGGGTCCTCAAACTACGGCCCATGGGCCACATGCACTGGTGTGAATTGTATTTGTTCCCATTTTGTTTTTTACTTCAAAATAAGATGTGTGCAGTGTGCATAGGAATTTGTTCATAGTTTTTGTTTGTTTGTTTTAAACTATAGTCCGGCCCTCCAACTGTCTGAGGGACAGTGAATTGGCCCCCTGTTTAAAAAGTCTGAGGACATCTGCTCTAGGGAGACAGAAACAAAGTCCTCACCATAGATTAAGGATGAGTATGGTACATATAGGGGTTTGAGGAAAGGGAAGGTAAGAAAGAGTCCCTCAAGAGTTCAGGAGTAAATGACCTTGATGAATGGACATCCTCTGCCAATGCTGCTATAATATTCTGTGCATCTTGGTTCCTCAATAAGTCTTTATTAACTTAAGGAAGAATTGTGTTTCTAAAGTATTGGTTGAATATATGCTAAATTTTTTTAATAATCTGGGTGAAATGATGATATCCACCCAAATCATCAGAAAGAGACCTATTTATTCCATTGCTGTCCCTGAATGGCTATTAAGAATATAATATCCTTTTATATCCTTTTGTTTTACAGAAGACAATACAGAAACCAGTCTCATGACACCTATCTTCTTTCTCACCAGGTATTCATTTTCATTTTAGCCTTTTTTGAGGTCATTGTCTTTCAGTTGCTTAGTGCTCCCTCTAAAAAGCCCCATGTGAAATGTAAAAAACATTCATAATCTCATATTCAACCAAGCACAGTATACTTCCTTAAGTAATAAGTTCTGTATAAATAACTCTCTTTTTTTGTTAAGTCTATGATGAACTTGAAACCAAATTTATGCCTCAACTATAACATAATTAGATGCACATCGCCTACACAGCTGGGATCCAATTTCCCCCTGAACTTTGCTCCCTATTCTTATTAACATTTTTAAATCCTAATTTTATTCAAATTGACATTTTTTTCATCTTTTCCCAAACTACCATGAATTTACTTATTATCTAAAGTGATGTCTAAATAAATAGGCACAAAAACCAGTAAAGTTGACATTGCGAATGTGATTTGTCTACAAAATACTGATAAGTTATTACATTGCATAGTTCTTGTTCCATTTATATATGTACTTTAAATTTATGGTCCCATTCTGATGCTTCATCCTTAAGTCACACAAAATGATTAAGATCAACTGAGCTTAACCTGAGTTCAAATTTAAATTAACTTCTTGCCCATCTCTGTAACACAAGAAGTATGTGCTGAAATTTTTACTGACCAAAACAGGCCAAGTTTCCACACGGCCTTCGGTGTTTCTTAAGGCCCATAAGCTAAAGAAAATTAAAAAATAAATTCTTAAATGCCAAGTTGAATGTCATTTTCCAAAAAGTTTTCATATTTCTTTTTTTCTGATATAAAATAATAAATAGACAGCTATTTCTTGCCAGCATTGACCTATGAGTATAGACTTTGATATAAAATAATAAACAGATGGCTATTTCTTGCCAGCATTGACCTATCAGTACAGACGTTTTTTCTTTGCATTCCCTTCTTTCTATTAACGGTTAACTTTCCTTACCTCTGTTTTTTTTTTTTTTTTTCCTTTTGTAGTTTTTGACCAGGGCTGGGTTTGAACCTCCGGCATAGGGGGCTGGTGCCCTACACCTTTGAGCCAAGGTGCTGCCCCCTTACCTCTGTTTCAAATGTTTCTGTTGTTTTGCTGCTTGCTTCTATTTCTGGTATTTACATCAACATTATACAAATAGATTTATAAGCATGTACCTCATACTGCAAGATCATTTGCCTATTTTTATAGAACTATCTCGAGGAAGAATGAGAGAGCTTAGAAAAGAAAATCTCCCTCAAGTGCAGGTAGATACACAAATACCAATAGAAAACGACAGTGTCCTTTCATTTTGTTGACATTTAAAAGACTATATTTCTTTTGGTGACCGCCTAAAGGCTTCTAACCCACAGTCTCACGGACTTTCATCAAAAGATGCTATCATGTTTTGTCGACCAACAAAAATAGCACTATCACATATAAAATCGGGCTCCACAAAACTCGGTGATCAACCTCAAAGACACAATAAATCTAGAGACATTTTAATATTTAAAGTTCTAGATAACATTTTCATTCTAGGCTTAAAGTATACATTTTTATAGTCACTAGTTTAGCACTTTTTTTACAGCTCACCCCAGCAGTGTTTTCTCTGAGATTCCCACAGGGCTATTGAGATGCTGAGGTCAACCTGCACCACAGCTGTTAATACTTAACATCTGCAGTAAGCATGCTGCTTCAGGGTAAGTTTTAAGACTTGAGCACAGAAAATATTAAAGGAGCAAGCAGAAAATGAGGGGCAAAAGAGACAAAGTAAAAAAGAAAGCAAACACAAAAAAGTAGTGTAAGAAATTTACAACTGGACTAAGTTAAACTCCTTAATTATATAATTAAGTGTACTGAACCAGAACAGTTTCCAAGACTGATCTGAAATCTGTGGGCTAATTTATGTCAAAGGCAGGGCCGTTTTGGAATTCCCAGGGCAACCTATTATATCACATTGTCATAACAGAAAGAGTTAACTTGCTGAAGGAATTAAAAAATGAAAATGCAAGTGTTGCCATCATTACGATAATTGAAGTTTCACAGTGTAATTAACATTTTATCCAAAACACCATTGTGAAGTGATAAGTCATTATAATGCTGCATTAAAAAAACTGGATTTTTAAATGAAAAGATATTTTATTCCCAAGGGGAAAGGTCTCAATAGTGGAGATCAATTGCAATCTATATCACAAATATCTCCAGAAAAAGCAAGGGTACAACATAAAAGATCAAATGCCAGCCAGGAAAATACCAACACAACCAGAATACAAAAAACTGTAAGAAGGAAATTCTAATTGTAGAAGGAATTATAACTAAAGTACATTATAATTAAAATGATCTGCCAAGTTTAATATCTTGATTCCAGCATTCAAGCTTGTTTGTTCTGATATCCATTTCTCTCCATAAGATGAATATTAGTTTGTATGTCAAACTTTCATCATTTCTACCAAATAGAAAGGAAGAGAAAGCAAAACCTTTTGATACCATGACAAAATACTTTTCCAAAATGAGAAGTGAATCCCATGTGCCAATATCATAATGATGTAATATTTGTATACATTTTCAAGAAATCTTTAGTCACAAGATGCTTTCCCTAAGCTTATTCATTTTAGAATATGTATAAAAACAAAATCTAAAAATAGAAGAAAATGAAGTAATAAAGGTACAGTGCTGTATCATAGAAGACATTATCACTATGACAATGAAAATTTGTAATGAAAATCCAATATTGCTTATTAAACTGAGTTTAATAAAGGGAGTCATCACCTCAACAATAAAAGAATTGCACAGAATGATGAAGTGATGATACATAGTCCTTCTTAGCTACTTATCACAGGCAATAAAATCTTTCAGGGAGCTATAGTTTTTATATGCCTTCATGTTATTTATAATAAGAGCTAGAGCATTTATCTTGTTTCTGTAGAGCTCATCTTCCAGATATCATGGAGGGTTTCCCATATCCACAGATGCATTGGCATAGCAGAGTTACCAAGTGCTTACTGGGTATATAATGATAAAGATAGAAAGATAAGGCGGTGGCGCCTGTGGCTCAAAGGAGTAGGGCACCGGCCCCATATACCAGAGGTGGCAGGTTCAAACTCGGCCCCTGCCAAAAAACTGCAAAAAAAAAAAAAAGATAGATAGATAAGGATGATTTGCCAATGAGCTGGATTTCCTGTTTATTAGGATAATAACATTGAACGACATGAAGCCATCATTGTACATGATATGAATTCCCTCTTGTAAAACTAATGTATCATCGCATTTTATTACTCTAATATGCTGATCCTCTAAGTAACCCAGGACGATCATGCTATATAGTCTCTAAATAGAAGGCTCACCAGGGGAGTTACCTTATTTAGCCACAGAGCAACAAGGAATCCAGTGACAAACACTTTTATGCTCAATAAAAATTATAAATTAGCCTGACAGTGCTCTGGCCTTTTGATGTTATTCTTTGGGAGTAACCTCATCCATTCCCAGAGTTTGAACTGCAAGCTATGTGCAGACGGGACCCACGTGTTTGCTCCAAACCTTCCTGGAGCTTCTCTGGGCTCTCATAGCCCAGTTGCACCTGGAGATATCCATCTTCTCCCTCCATGGGCTCTTCCAGCTTTCTGTATTTAAAACAGCTCCTCACACCTCTCCCACTCCTGTTTCTCCCCACACAGACCCTCTCATACCTCAGCCTCAACATCTTGGCCACCAGCTAAGCTGGCAAATTTGAGTCAACCTTCACTCTATTGCCATGCCCAATCAATCAGCAAGTCCTAAAAGTTTTCCCTCCGAAATCTTTTTCAAAAGCATTCCTTCCGCCGTATGTATCCCTGGCACCATTTTCCCAGTTCAGTCCTGGTAATTTTTCATCTGAGCTACTGGACTGACTGGCTTCCTCACCAGGCTCTCTGGTTCCCCTCTAATTATCTAATTAGTTCTGGAGAATCTCTACCTGCTCTTTCTGCAGTTCTGGGCATGCCTATTGTTGTAAGAGCCCCAGAATTCCACCTCTCATCGCTGGCCCTGTCATGTTCTGTTACCTTCCACTCTCATCACTCCTGGTGACACTATTCTTCAGAGTTTATTATTATTTTTCTGCTTTGCTCATGCTCTGTTTATCTACCTGTGCCCTTCCTTGACAAATTAAACTGGGCTCAGACTTTTGGACTCAGTTCTTTCAAAAAAGCATTTTCTGAAACCATTGACTCAATATGATTCCTAGGTAAACATGAAAGGTCACATTGTCATTTCAGATTCAAATGAACCAAAGAACCAAAGATCTTACTCATTAACAAGTTTTACTAATAATTTCAAAGATAAAAGCAGGCTAGAGGCTTAAATAAAATAAAGGGAGGTCTGGGCTTTGAGAAAGGCTTCCAGGCCTTCCTTTCCTCCATCAGATAAGTGATCTGTGTCCCACAGTAATTGGGGTCCTTAAAGATTATTTCCTCATGTTGGGGATGTTAGTTTATGAAATGTAATGAGTTTATACCCCAGCTTATATATAAGCAAGACTTCAAGAGACAACCTGTTAATAATATCCCGTTGGTAAAGATATTCTAGCAAATGCCATTAATCTATCTTTCAGAAGTTATGATTAGCATGCTGACAAATTTACCTGGGTCACCTGTCTGCTTTTGCTTCTTCCAGAAAAACACCCCAACACCCACCTTCACAGTAGGAAATAGCGTGAATAAAAATAGTCAGCCAACTCACTTAACCCTCTCCTCCCCCCATCCCTACCCTATATTCCAGTTGCAACAGAGCTATGTGATGTGGCTGAATTCAAAGCATTGTTTACATTAGGTGAGTGTATGTTTCCCCACAATCTTTAAAACACACACACACAAACAAAAAAACTATTAACCTCTTAGCCTTTTTAAGAACTATGACTTCATAAAGTACAGAGAAGAAACCACCTTGATGGTTACATTTCTGGAGGGAACAAGCCTTGGGATATAATGATCAGACCTGTCTATTGCACCCACTGGCAACTTTTTTTTAAGTCATCAAAAGACAATAAGGTCAAATTGATTTTTTCAATTATTATTCAAGCACAGTATTTCTGTGTCACGTCTTTCAAAGAGAATGTGTACTCATAAATTTCTGAATTTCAGATATTCCCAAATTCCTAAACTTCCTCACTGATACATTCCTCTAATTTCCTCCCTAAATTGAAATAGAACTCTCTTCTGATTACAGATTTTCCTGCTTCTCTTCATGCTTTTACCACCTGGAGCTCCAGGTTCCAGAAGTGGTATTGGATTTTCACCTATTCATGCTCTTGTCCATTTCTGCAAGAAACACTTGTTCTTCTAGCTCTCAAGCTTCAACTGTTACAATCTACTGACTTCTAGACACTATCTTTATGTTTCTAACATTTTATTACTGAAATAATATGGAATTACTCAAACTTCCTTCTTGTGTCAGTTTTGGTTAAGTTCCATTTTTTCTGAACTTTCTTTATTTCACCTAAAATTAGAGATTTTCATCCTACACTTGTCCTTACAAGTGTAAATCCTTACAAGATTTGTAATTTCTAGAAGATTGATAGGGATTCCTCCAAATTGTGCCTTCTCCTTTTTGATTAGTTTTGCTATGAGTGAATAAATTTAATTAATCTTTTTAAAATCAGAAATTTTTGGCTTTCTTGGTGTTACCTATTATACCTTTATTTTCTACTTTATTAAATTTTATCTCCTATTATATTTATCTTATTTTTCTTATTCTCTACTGTACATTTACTTTGAACTTAACTTGTTCTTTTTTCTAACTTCTTAAAATGGATATGTAAGTCACCAATTTTCAGTTTTTTTTCTCTTCAAATTCCCTTCCAAGTTTTACCAACATATCACAAATTTAAATGTGTCATTGTCATTGCATATTTCCTGAATTATTTAAGAGTAAATTGTTTAATTATAAAACATTTGGGTATTTCCTATCTAGCATTTTCTTTTCATATCTAACTTATTTCAATAAACATATTTCACTAGTTTTTAGTTGTTCAAAAACTATTGACTTCCTTTTAAATATTTATGAATTATTTAACGAAATCAACTCTGTGGTTGATTTGTTCAAAATACTTCAAATCTTAGATAAGTCAATTAGCTAGATAACCCATACATACCTACAGGAGTTGTGCATTCTCACTTCTGTGTTTAGTGTTTTATATATGATATCATGTCATTATCAAAGTGTTGAGTTCTTCTACCTCTTTACCAATATTTCATCTGCTCATTTTATCACTTGTTGAGACAACATATGTTGATAAATTTGTCTTTTATTATGATCAATTTGGGCTTTTTCCCTTAAGCTGTTCAATTAAGTTTATTTTAATTAAGAATTCTTACATCTTCCTGGTTATTTGACCCTTCAGTCATGATACAACGTCAAGTTTTATCTCTAGTAATACTTCTTTTCTTAATATACATGTAATCTAATATTGGCATATCCATGCTACGTTTGCTTTATTGGGTTTTTCCAAATATGCAAATATGCATTCTTTTATTTTTAATCTCTTATAGTTACTCCAATAAAAAGCATACAGTTGGATTTGCTTTTTTAATCCACCGTAACAGTGTTTGACTATGTCTGTGTGAAGTAATTCACATGTAACTGGGTTTAAATGTACACTCTTACTATTTGTTTTCAGTGTGTCCCAATTCCTCTGCCTTTTAGTGGCTGTACCATTTGGAACATACAACGTCCTTCGTCCAGGACCCAGGGAAAGAAGGACATGGAGAATTGTAAATTGACTGTGACCCTCTTTCCCCTGAAAGTGACATATATGTGTCATTGGACCAAAATAATCACGTGGCCATGCCCAACTAAACCCAGCGCTCTCTGCTTTCCTAGGAGAGACAGACCAGAAATAGGGGAGAATGCTAGCAAATGTAGAGCTTTTAGCATGCTCTACATAAACTCTTACAACTTCTATAGATCAGACAGCACCATAAACAGTATAAAAAGACATGTGACAAGTGGCTAGAAAGTATCTGAAACATGTATTATAGGAAAAAAAAAAAAAAAAACAAGAAAAGATTACCACCCGGAATATATAAAGAAAGCCTTCTTTTCCTTTAGAACAGGTTCAATTACTTAAATTGATATGGAATTTTTCAGATTTTTTTCTTGTGTCAGTTTTGGTAAGTTTCATTTCTCTTGAATTTTCTTCATTTCACCTGAAATTCATTGACTTCAGACATTTTGAGTGCTCAAAACATTTAACCCCCCCCACCCCCAGGGCTTTGCTTAAAAGTTGCTCAAGTACTCCAGCAAAATGAGAAGCAAATAAAACGATCTAACAGAATAGGAATCAGGGAGTTTAAAATTAAACTATAAAAAAAAAAATTAAAGGGCTGGGTGCAGTGGCTCACACCTGTAATCCTAGTACTCTGGGAGGCAGAGGAAGATGGATTGTTTGAGCTCATGAGTTCGAGACCAGCCTGAGCCACAGCAAGATCTCATCTCTAAAAAATTATCCAGGTGTTGTTTTGGGCGCCTGTAGTCCAGCTACTTGGGAGGCTGAAACAAGAGAATCACTTGAGCCCAAGAGTCTGAGGTTGCTGTGAGCTATGATGCTACGGCACTCTATCAAGACAAAGTGAGACTCTGTCTCAAAATAAATAAATAAATAAAATAAGACATAATGGAATAATAATACATTAATGTAGTGTTGTGATGCATATTTCAGGCTTTATAGGTGAAGAGTTGGGAAAACAGGCATTTTTATATAATCTATGAAAGAGTATAAATGTAGAGTTTAAAATACAAGAATTTCTAGGAGAAATTCCTTTTCTAGATATGAAAAATGAGAGCACAGAAAGGAATTAACCATGAGGCAAATCTATGCACAAGGACATGCAAATCCCATGGCAACATGTTGCTAAATTAAAGAGGAGTTACAGGTCAGAATTTAGAGTAATCTGTTCACACTACATATCACACTCACACAAATACAACAAAATTACGGATACTGCTCTATGTACATATATGTATAATGTGAGTGTACAGAAAACAGTTTCAAGGACCAACTGCAGAAATTTACCAGAGTAAAAGTAAGCTTGGATGAGGGTTAAGGAAAACTAATTTTATCAATATTGTTTCTCTGTTTTTACAATGATAGTTTAGTAGTTTGGGCATATGTGTGATAATAGCACACCAAATAAGAATATACTAAATAACATACATTCTAATGACAACTAAATTGTTTTCAGGTTTTTGGAATTATTTATGCTCTAAATATTTTCAAATAATTTTTCATGTTTTATCAGACTAAGTACAGGCAATTGATAATGAATCACGTGTCAAAGAAAGTTTCATGATCACAGACCATAGTCCTTGTCCCCACCCTTCCCTACACCATCCACCCCAAAATCATTCTTCAGGGACAACTCCTGTTAACTCTTTGTGTTTTGAATCTTCGTGCAGTGAGGTATAGAATGATAGGGGATATGTTTATATCTTAATTTCTCAACTTTACCAGCATTTTTGTATCTCACTGTAAAAGCTAAGAATGTTGCTCATTATGTTGACCCATGCTGTCTCTCCTTTTGTAAGTTTGTAGTTACAAGTAAAGAAGATTTTTCTCTCAATATTAATTGCCTGAATAGCTTTGAATGAACCTTTCCCATGCTGTCATTCGTGAAAAACATCAGTCAATTGTCAGGCTGCAAGGTGAGCTATGATGGTCACTCCCAGCTCGCTCAACACTTCCCACCTCCCATGCATCTCCCCTGGACCCATGCTCTCTGCACAGCTGGATTTTTTTTACTTTTGAATTTAGAAACATGGATATTTTGTTCTGCAATCACACCCAAGTCTTCTGAGTTTGTTTATGGTTTGGTCGTAGTTGAATCCCAGTAAGCAGAATTACAACCTTACTCCTCTAGACATTCACAGTGCAGGTCACTTACTGAGTGAGCTTTCAATTTCCTTTTCTGTGTCCCAACGCCATGACCTGGGGACCCTTGAAGCTCCTCGTACAAATGTCAAGTGAATATTCCTTTGTTATTCTCCATCAGTGACTTCTTATTGTGACACAATTCAGTTGATCTGTATGGGGTCATAGCTTACCATGTTTTCCCTGGAGTTTTGTTCTGCTGTCACTTCTCTTTCCTCTCAATTGTGTCATCTATCGAGTGGGGTTCTGTCTTCCTCCCTGGATGCCCCTATCTTCACGTACCTCTCTGAACTCTGTTACTGCTATGAGCAACAATTCTGGAAACTTCCTCCTTAACTTATCTGAATCCTTCCAGAATCCCAGAAGTCAATCGAAACTTCTCATTCTGCAGGTGTACTTAGGTGACTTTCTAACTAAAAGTATGGGGAGAATAAATGCTTGGGATGTTCAATGTCTAAAATGATACTTTCCCTGGCAACACACTTTATTGATAGCTTAGCTCGTTGGAAGTCTGGCTTCTGAAATGTGTTGGAATTTTGAAGGACTTCCTGTTTTATCTTCTAGCATTGAATTTCGGTGCTTAAACAATCTGATATTGGTATGTTTCTCATTTCTTTGTAGATAATCTGATTGGTTTTTGTTTGTTTTTCTTCTTAAGATTTTAGAGATTTATGTCTCCTTGTAATTCTAAAAACCTTGAGAACATGTTTAGGCTGGGTTTATTTTCATTTTTTTCATTCATTAGGTTATTTTAGGATAATACCTTTTGCAACAATCTGTACAGAGCTGGAGACCATTCTCCTAGGTGAAGTATCCCAAGAAGGGAAAAACAAACACCATTATGTGCCCACTATTAAACTGGAACTAACCAATGAGCACTCAAGTACACAGAAGGAAATAAATCTTGGGGAAAAGGAGGAAGGGAGGGGAATAAACCACCTAAAGGGTACTAGGAACACTACTGGGGTGATGGGCACACATACAGCCAGGACTCCACCATTACAAAATGATCCATGTAAGCTGTAATATTCATAACATCTTAATATTTTAAAATTCTGCAATGGGGGAGAGATTTGGGTCCTTCTCCAGAAGTAAGAAATTATTATTTTTGAATTTCTCAAAGTCCATGCTGTCTTGTATCTCATTTTGGAATTCTTGGCAGCCAAATGCTGCATCACCAAATCAGCAATGTTTCTGAGTAAATTCGATCTATGATGGTGAGAGGCTCTGCATAGAACATGGTCAGGATGTCAAAGTTGGATCAGCAGAGAAACAGCAGGTCACCATCCAGGGGCTCCTAAAGACCCCGTCTCCTAGCAAGACGACTCATGTGGCAAAGGAGGTTCCATGGCCAACAGGGCACTCAGATGAAGGGCCTTGGGTGGGGGTGGGGAGACAGCCCCTCCCGGCTCAGCACTGACCACGCCACCCAGCCCCCCATGCTGGCCTCAGGTGGGCAGCGGGAGTGGGAAGCTCAGACTCTCTCCACATCTCTCTTGGTAGAGATTCCCCGCTCAGAGTCACACACAGCGAACTCCGCAGCATTTCACATCTGCACAGTAACTGGCCGGATATTTTCATTTTTGACTCTGTTGTTCCGCATTTGGGGTATTCCTCAAATTTGTTTCTTACAGTCTATGAACCCTTTCTTATTCTTGAATTATTCACTTTCCCTATACCACGCTGATGACACATCCCTGACTCCGTGTGGATATGCTGATGACAGGAATGTCTCTCCAGGGTTGGTTCCTGGGCTGCCTTCAGCTGCCTGTCTTACTCCCGCCTTCAGCTCCGTCATTCATCCATCCTCATTTCTCTCTTTCGCGCTCTTGGTCCCCTTCACGTGATCAGCGGCCCTCGAGAGCCAGCTGGGATTTCCTCTGCTGATTTGTAAATAGGTTTCTTTCCACTTGAGCTTTTCCTCCTGAGAGGAGATTCTAACGGCAGGAATACGGACTGTTGGCTGCCCAGCAGGAGCAGATCTGACACATTTTTTTCTTAAAGATAAGAAGGTTGTCAGTGACACACGAGAATGCCTACAGATAATACGGCAAGCACGTCAAGGCATGTATGATGGGCCAGCCAGGCCTGCCCAAAGGACCACAGGGAGGGGTGGGTAGGCCTGCACCCGAGGCCTCCTGCTAACAAAGCCCCTCCCTCCCAGAGATGCTGTTCTGGCCGTGAACCTGAAGACCTGCTTGGGTCTTAGTAAAACAAATGACAGAAATCAGAATTAAAGCCTCAAATCCCAAATACGGCGGACAGGCAAAGCATGTTTTTCATCAGATTAAACATTTAGATATCAATGTTTCTTCTCTTCATTTTGCACATAAATAAATATATTTTGTCTTTTCTATATAAAATGAGACTTTTCTACAGACCTAAAGAAATGTAGAAATTATTTTATTGACCTCCTTAGTGTGCCTAGGCCTCATGAAAACTGAAGTCTATTCCTTAGTCTCTTGTTCGGTACTAACATGATGATGCCTTTACGGTGATATTTTCCTATAAAATTGTCAATTTTGAATTTTCATTTAAAAGAAAGACCTTGTCTGCCAAAGCACACGTTTTTGAAAGTCACCCACTGATCGAAAATGAAAATGGGAAGTTTCATGAGCCAATGTATTTTCCTCTTCTTAGCCAATCTTAAAAATCTATTTGCTGAGCATTCATTAATAATCCATGAGAAATGAATTAATTCTCAGATCAGTGGGATACTTATAAAACCCCCTTTGTATAACTCCAAAAATATTAATTTACCACCCACAACAAGGCAAGGCAAGCTCTCTCCTTTACTGCACAGCACCTCCTGACCTGACCCCTGGGGTCCCCCATAAATTGCAGCAGGAAGCTGTGAGGAGACACCGAGCTCAGGTGGGGAGCTTACTTTGCAGGTGTCTCCTTACCTGGAGGCCAGGGCTCCAGAACACGTCTCCACAGCTTCCCAAGACCAGTCTTTCGATTGCCAAAAAAGATAAATTCATGGGGTTTTCTTGTTTATTGTATGAAAACAAATCCCATGAAGGTTATGTAGAACGGTTGGATGAAAATATTTCAGATTGTATATGAAGCAAGCACATTGTACCCCATGATTGCACTGATGTACACAGCTATGATTTAACTAAAAAAAAGATAAATTTATAACTTGCTAACTAAGGCCATGGTCCCCTTCCTGCCTCTAATATTCACGCTTTCAGTTGATTTGGTAAAAAATAATTATATGGGAATTGATTGTTTTTAGAAAAATAATACTGTTTCTCTGTGATTATTTAGATAGATACAAGTTGAGATTTTAAAAAATTAGTCCGCCATCAATAAGCTTAAAAGGATGTGTCCAATCACATCTCATTAGAGGCAAAATAATGTAAACGGACATGAACAAAGGAGAAGTCTTAGAGCACTGTTCCGGCCACACTCCCACACGCGCAAACTCACCCATCTTCATCAGCATTCTACGGTGCCGGCGATATGGACATTAAGCCAATTTTCTGACATAAAAGATGCCTGTGTGCTTCCCAAGATCTGTCTCAGGCATTAAGACACAGAGGAAATGCAAAAGGGTCATCTGTAAGTGTGGGGTTAGGGACTCGAAAATAACAGTCAACTCGACGAAGAGAAAAAAGGAAAACAAAGGCAATTCCCGGGCTTAGAATACAAGGCAAAAAATGAGAACTGCTAGAAGCATTTATAGTAATCAGTGTGGAAAAGTAAATAAGACACAGATATTAAGGAAAAAGCAATCGCTTTGAAAAGCCTTTAAGTAAATAAATAAAAAACAAAAACAACAAAAACAATACTTTTTGGTAAACACGATAGGTCTCTACCTGTGTGTAATTTAAGTAAACACCACGTAAAGCACTACAGGAGCTTCCTGTTCACGTGCAGTCCTTAGGAAACCATGAAAAACTAGGCCCAGGGTCATTTTCACCCATTCCGATCAATGTAAAACTCCTGCACTGTCCTCGATATGCTTTAAAATTTCAAATGACACGCTGCCTGCTCGGCCCTTGAGTCTGCTGGAATTCCCACCTCAGAGGAATGAAAGACAGAGCATAATTCTTCCACTGACACTCGGAAGCTTATTTTGTGGTTTTGTTTTCATTACATGTGTATGAATGTCCCAATTAATCCACGTAGTCTCCCTATTTTAAGGTGCATAACATTTTTTCTATAAAGTTCCTTCCGCCTGGCATCACATGATCCTACTTCTCTTCCTGCCTTGGCCTCCCCAAGTGTTGGGATGACAGGCAAATGTCCCTCTCTTAAAAGGACATCAGTCATATGTGATTAAAGGCCTCCCTCTCCAATACGGTCTCATCTTAACAACCGTGTTTGCAATTAGCCTACTTCTCACATAGGTCATGCTGTGAGGTTTTGGAGGAGAAGTTACAATTTCAATGTATGAATTTGAGGTTGATGATATTGAATCTGTAACAAACGGATCAAGGACATGTCTTTCCAATTTTAAAAATTAGGCAGAAAATATTTTGTAACGTAATTCACTTCAGATCCACATTCCTAAGCATTGTGTGTCATAAGAAAGAACCAAAAATAATTTATGCTATTTATGATTTTTAAGTGAATATAGAATATACAAGAATTTGTACGTGGAGACGGACATGTCTGTCTACATCCCGGATCATTTTATGGAACCATCAAAGGGAGCTGCTCCTTTGCTTCCTGAGAAAAGCTGCTCTGGCAAAATTAAAAATTTTACATTTAATTATTCATCAGATATTGGCACTCTGGTCTCAAACTTTCCAAAAGCAGAATCAATTTCTTTAATATAAGGGAACTTTAACATAAGATATATATTTCAGAATTAAATTACTCCTGTATAAAGAAATACATCGCATGTCCTCACTTGGCTTTGGGGCTAGTGGAATGTTTGGTTTCACGGACGTCATTCATTTACCTGGGGACACACCTCAGGAGTGGGGCTCTGCTCACCCAACACAGCAAAGGCAGATGCTGAAGCTGAGAATCGCAGTGGCAGAAAGAGGCATTTTGATCGCCTGGTGCCGTGCAAGGAGAACGGGCATCTAAGACCCAAATTCTCCAGTGGCTTACAGGCCAGGGTTTTTTAAGAAAAGGGTGTTCATTGCTCCATTCCTAAGATAGTGGGAGAATGGTCTCCAGTTCCATCAAATCAACCAGGGGGAGAGGGTGGAGGAGAGGGGCAAAAACCTACCTAATGGGGACAATGAACACTCTTCCAAGGGTGGGTTCACACCCCTATGGTTCCCTCGAGCGTTACAAAAGTGATCCATGTAACCTAAATTATTTTGAACCCCCTTAATATTTTGGAATAGAAAGAAGGGAGGGAGGGAAAAAAGAGAAAGGAAGGAAGACAAGGGTACCTTCCAGGCAGGCAAAATCGTAAATCATTCTAAGGAGGTACCACGTTGGCCTGACCCCAAAGCGGGGGATATCATGAGGGCTTACATGTCAGAGCATTCAGAGATTTTTAGATTAACATAAAGAAATGTTAAAAAGGATATGACTCTCTCTAGGCCCTGGGTGGGTAGATGGGGATTTCAAACAAGGGAGGTCACAGTTCTCACTTCCTCTTTCTCTGCATTTTTCCATCCTGTCCTGTTGTGAAAAACAACTCAAGATCCACAAAAAAAAAAAAAAGAAAAGAAAAGAAAAGAAAAACAACTCAAGAACCTGGGTGAAGATGTCTTCTTTCAGTCTCCACAGTGAATTAAAATCCCTCAGGATCTGGCTTGCTGGGGGCTACTCTGCTCACGGTGCCCATTCACTTTTCAAGGATGGCTAAAGGCAGAACTTCCCCTGAAGGGACTCAGAGTTTCCCTTACTGTGGCCACAGGCCCGCTGGATTCCAGAGCAAGCCCCCCGGGGTGGTCAACCCTGGGAAATGAATAACTGCAGGGCGAGTCGCTGCTCCTTGGGCTCCTGCTCCCCGGTAAATCCTGCACCCCGAGAGGCCATTGTATTATTCATAGAACAAGAGCAGAGGTGTTGCTACAGGTAAGAAATACAGGACACCCTCCCTGCTGTGAGGTACAGAAATGGCAGCCCAAATTATGTGAGATATTCTACAGAGGAAGCCTTGCAGGGCAAGCTTATCACAAGTTTAAGGAAAAAAAAAAAAAACTGTGTTAAAATGTCAGCCCTCGATGACCTACATCCAAAAACTTAGACTAAAAGGACTCCCAGTGTCACTATTCATTCCAGAAACCTTTATTGACCACTAAAGACACAAAGAACCACCACAGGAGGTGGAGTCAGTGGGAGAAGCGCCCCTAATCTTAAGGGAGGTACCCTTCAGCCCCAGGAAATTGAAAACACGTCTGGCCAAGGAATCCCCCACGTCTCT
Organism: Arctocebus calabarensis; assembly: GCA_963573935.1. Taxonomy (NCBI): domain Eukaryota; kingdom Metazoa; phylum Chordata; class Mammalia; order Primates; family Lorisidae; genus Arctocebus; species Arctocebus calabarensis. The sequence goes on from CAUYON010003742.1 coordinate 45,459, forward strand.
GAAGCTCCATTTGAAATTTAAAGGGCCGATTCAGAAAAACAATAATCCCTCTTGTCAACAGCCTGCCTGTCTTTATCCTTCTTCCACTGAACAAAACGTTCAAGGGCAAAATCTGTTGCCCAGATAATAAGAAGGCAGGGCACTGCAGCAGGTGTCAAACAAACGCAAGCAAGGCAGCCTCACCCGTGGCTGCCAATTTTCCAGGGAGGGTTTTCTGCCTGGTGAGGCAGGAAAGTAAAGACAAGGAATGGAAGGGCACGTTTTGCCAAGTTGGAAAAAGTACATTTCTTCAAGATCCTCAACAGAGTTCAAAGTTTTTCATTTCTGAAGGGTTTTTTCCTATTGAAAAAAATAGGAACGTTTTGTAGAAAATAAACTCTAGAAAACAACAACAAAAAGATAGATGTTTTCTATAAAATATTTCATACATCAACAAATTTAATACACTAAGTCTTAAAATGACGAGAATCTTATGCTACTTTTCTCTTGCTGCCCCAACAAATGACCACAAATAGAAAGTTAAAGGGTCACTGTTCAGAGTTTCTGTTTAGTAGAAGTCCAGGTTCAGCATGGCTTGGCTCCTTCCTTTCCTGGGAGTTTTGAGGCCAAAAATCAAGGTGTCCATGGGGCTGTGTTCTCTCTGGGGGTTCTGGAAGAGACGGCACTTCCCACTTCATGAAGGGTGTTAGCAGAATTCAGTTCCAAGCAGTTGTGGGGCTCAATTCCCTGCTTCTTCCTGGCTTTTGGCCAGCGGTCCCCATCTTCCTCACCGTGTTCCTCCCTGCATCCTTCAAACCAGCAACTGTGGGTCTCTAAGAGGAAAAACAACCTCAACCCCCTATCCAGTTAGCTATAAAAGTTACTTAATAACCTACCTACTTATGGACAGTCGCACCAGATAGCTCTCTCCTGGTTCTGACCCCTTGAAGGCCATCATGACCCTGGGCTGAAAAAAAAAAAAAATAGGAAAAACCAGCGTATGTACAGCTTGGATAAAATAACAAGCCCTGAGTCCTTCAGGTAGAGATTAGAGGGCTGGATGATGTACAGTTAAAGATAGTAACTTTGGGGGAGGGTATCAAAACTCTGTGACACTTTTTCCAAGATAAGCAGCCTTTGAGAATATTCTCCCTGTCTTCCTAGGATTCTGAATCTTGATTTTAAAAAAAGCCAACTTTAACTTTAACTTACACGAGTGTTTGGCTCATGCTCCTGCTTCCGGCACCCTGATTGTAGACGAAGTTCTTCCCACACTTTGAGTGTCTCTTCCACTCCTCTTTTGCTTTTCCTCCTGCTTCATTTGTCTCCTGCCTCCAGGTAAAGAAAGTTCTCTGCCTCTAAGGGCCGATATGTGATCAGACTAGGTCCACTCAAGTAATTGAACATAGTTTTCCTATTTTAAAGTCCCAAAACTTAATTACATCTCCCAGGTCCGCCTCTTCCAGATAATGTAACATACTCACAGGCTCTGGACATTCCTGGATGTCCTTGGGAAGCCATTCTGCCTATCATTAACACAGTCACTAGAGCAAGTTGCTAAGTGAGATTTCTTTCCAACTTGAAAATATGGGTATAAAGTATTTTCTCAATGAAGTGTTTTTTCAAATACACTACATGTTCTGGTTCATGAGGGAAAAAAATCATAAGTAAAGACAATAATCTTACTTTTAGATCAAATTCTCAAAAAAAATCGTTTTCAAAAAAATTTTTTCAAAAAAATTATTAACTTTATTTCTGTCTAATGAAGGATGTAGGCCAGCGGTTCTCAACCTGTGGGTCGCGACCCCTTTGTAACAATGAAAATACATGGCGGCATTAGGAAGGTTGGGAACCACCGATGGAGACTGTGCCACTAGCCCTATTTTTGACTCACCAGCTATCACTTACCAATGGCCTCCATTGGCTGTGTGATAGATTAATTCATATTGATTAATAAGAAAGTGGACTTAGGTTACTTCTCTTGGTAATCTAGGATGGACAATGTTATAAGTAGTAAAAAATCACTTCCGTCAGTTAAAGGTTGTCCACAGGAAGACAGTGGATGGCAGCAATGTCGTGGTTAGGTTCCAGCTAAGGTTGAGAATTCACCCCGGAGTGAGGGGCAGGCCACTCCCTGGCCTTCGTTTTCCCAGTTCTGGCTTAGCAGGTGCAGGTGGTTATTATGGAGTGCTCTAGTGAGAGACTTTTGCAACTCCAGGAAAGATATGACCAAATGATAATAAGTGACAGCATGCTAACACACTGTGGGAAAGTATAGTATTGGCAATAAATTACCAGCACCCCCCCGGGTGTGTTTGTAGGTGTTGCTTGGGACCATAAAAATAGGCTTAAATAATTTTGCACATTGTCAAGAAATTCATTAACCTTTTTTGTTTTCAAATAGAATGGTGTGAAGTATTCCCACATAGGAGAAACCGTGGGAACAGATATAAATTGGATCTCTCGGATATTTGAGTTTCTAGTTTCTTGACATATTGAACAATAAGCAGCACCCCAGGATTTCCAATACCCATCTCTCTCCACTTGATGCAGAAGGCATTTTGATCCATAATTAAATTTGCGCTCTTTCTTGCTAAGAGAACTGAAATATCCTACAGTGTTTTATAAGAAGTTTTGACATTATCTTTCCATTGAGAGCCATGTTACGACAGCTCACAATTTTTCTTCTAAAAGGGCATGAAAAACCCATCATGCCGTAATTGAGGTCCTCCCTAAGCAGGCAAAAATCAGAGCATTTTGGTCAGACTGCAGTACACTAACTTCAGATGCATAAATGAACTAAGTCAAATTACTTCCAAAAACAATACAGGTAAGGCAATATACTTTGTTATACTATAAATATTTCTCAATCAGATAGTTGCCTCTTCCTCCTTTTCCTCTTTCCTCTGAGCTGTCAGATCAGCAAGACCTCATGATTCTTTGGTTATATACTAATATATCTAAAAAAGGAATGATTTAGTATGAAGGAGAAATGAAATGGCCAGTAAGCTCCACTAGCCATGAAATGAAGCCCAGGGCCTCCTGGTACAGAGAGGAAGCAGACATTTGTAGTTTAGGTCACTGAAATCTTCTGTTGACCTATGATTGAATTAATTCATGCTACTTTGCTCATGTCACTCTTAACTTTTCAGCCTTTACCAGGAGCTACTATAGGCCAAGCTTTGTGGTGATTGACCAGGGATAAAATCGGAGCAAGTCAGATGCAGTTCTTGCCCTTGTGAATTGTGGAGTTTTTTAGAGAAGGAAGGCAGTCACCAGATAATCACACTGAAAGGTAAGTACAAATTAGTCTTTGTCAGGCATCCTCAAACGTTTTAAACAGGGGACCAATTCACTGTCCCTCACACCGTTGGAGGGCTGGATTATAGTTAAAAAAATAAAACTATGAACAAATTCCTATGCACACTGCTCATATCTTATTTTGAAGTAAAAAACAAAATAGGAACAAATACAATTCACACCAACGCATGTGGCCCACAGGCTGTAGTTTGAGGACCCCTGGTCTATGTGTTAAGGAAAACAGCATCTAATAAGATGCCATGGAGGCTTTTCTGAGAGCTGAAGAAAGAGCAGGAGTTAACCAGACAAGAGAGAACATTTCAGAGTGGTGTATGTGTGTGTGTGCATGCACTGTATTCTGAGGAAGGGAAAAAGATAAAAAGATATTACACAACTTTAGAAAGACTGGCCACTGAATTTCCATTAGTTTCAGGAATGGGTCATCAAGGATGAGTCTTGGACTAGGGAGGGATTGTGCTCATGGTTTGGGGGTCGTTGGTCAAGTATTTTGCTTTATCAGCAGAGTGGGCACTAAGCTCACACAGGGGCTGCTAATAAATGAGAGAAGGATAGCTGTGGGGCTAACGTCATGCCAAGACAGAGAGGAAATGCTTCAGGTCACATACGCGTCACTTCTCAGTCCATGGAGAGTCTGTGGTTTATTGTTTGACCAAATCTTATAGTTTTTTGAGGTTTTTCCCTCCAAAACTCCTGATCTACACCACCCCTTAATAGCTGCCACTTCTGGCTGGTGACGGCTGCCACCAGAGTTTCTGTGACTTTGAAGAGATTCTCAGTGTGGGATATCACACTGGCACAGATACAGGGGAGGTGGATGTATGCTGACATTTAAATTAAGAGACATAAACTCAAGGGACAGTTCCCAAGAGTGTCACTGCATGATCCCTGGTGCAGAATGCCTTTTAATAAGGTTGAAGAAAGTCCTCCATTAGTCTCCTCTTCAGAGCAGTCTCCAGGATGAAGGCCCAGCGGTTTTTTCCTGTGATTTATCTTTGGGAAAAGCCACAGGGGGCTTGTTCCAAACAAGCTTGACCTTAAGTTCTACCACACTGGCCTACATCAGCCTGTGAAGGAGCAGGGTGGAGGATCAAGAATGTTGTTCCCATGGACATGAGCATCTAGTGACCAACTCACATGGGAAGAGCCCGAGTCCCCATTACAAGGGGACCAGAGACAGAGAACTTACTCTAACTTTTAGCCTCAGCCTCTGAAGTCACTCAGAGTTTTGAAAGTTTCTGTTTTTTTTATTGCAAATTAATATGAGGGAAGAAATTTTTAGGTTACATTGTTTTCAATTCTAATGTTAAGTTCAAGTTGTAGTTGAGCCTTTCACCCAGAGGACGTGCTGAAACCCTCACATGGTGCACATGAGGTGAGATCCCACCAATCACCCTCGCTCCTCCCCCTGCACTCTCCCTCCTCTCCTCCTTCTGCTAGATTATATTTGTGTTTTATCATTCATGCAGATCTGTAGTTGTTTATATATTGGTTTCATATTATTATTGAGTACATTGGATATTTTTTCCATCACAAAAGATGGAAACTTTATTTATCTTTCACGTTCACGTGGATGGAGTTGCGAGCCTCCATTTTAATGGCTCCTGATCTCTGAAGGTGGGTGGTGCTTGAAACAATAAGGCTTTGGAGAAACAGGCAAAGCTTCTTGATTCTAAAATTTCCATTTTGGTGACGTGAATACTCCAGAACAATATAAGCTGGTGGATATTACTCAAATAGGAAGCACAGAGTTTGACAGCTGCTTTACTGCTGTCAGAACTCTTATGATTCCAGCCAAACAGAAAACATTCAATAATCTGAGATTAAGAACATATCTCCAGGCTTGACACCTGTGGCTCAAGCGGCTAAGGTGCCAGCCACATGCACCTGAGTTGGTGTGTTCAAATCCACCCCAGGCCCGCCAAACAACAATGATGGCTGCAACCAAAAAATAGCCAGACGTTATGCCAGGCACCTGTAGTTCCACCCACTTGGGAGGCAGAGGCAGGAGAATTGCTTGAGCCCAGGAGTTGGAGGTTGCTGTGAGCTATGATGCCACAGCACTATAGACAGGGTGACAGCTTGAGGCTCTGTCTCAAAAAAACAAACAAAAAAGAATGTATCTCCAGTCACACAAAGGATCACCTGAATGAAACCTATTAGCAGGTACTCTCAACAGCCTACAAGTTTTGGGCCATGCCCTTTTCTCATCTTTGAGTTTACACAGGGCCATGGCAGCCAGAACATTGGCTGAGGATGTGCTCTTCAATCTCATTGAGGTTTCCGTGTCAACGCGTCTTTAGGATGTGTCTTTAATTTTCTTTTCCATGAATGGTCACAGCTGTCTTTTATGTAGAGCTCAAATTTCAGCATCTCAATGAAGACCAAAAAACTCATCTTGGTACCTCCAGATGCCATCTGAGTGGGGCAACCAATACGGGTTTCCTCTGTGTGTTATTTCTGAATCAGGTGTTTGATTCTGAAGTTGACTCAAGACCTAAAGCCAATAGTCAAGAATTCCTGTTGGCTTTGCATTTAGGGCTTGAGGGCAACTAGGTTTGTTAACATAGCTTGCTTAGTATATTACTCTGCTGCAGCATGAATATTTGCTTCCTGAACCTGTTTTTATGTGGCTGCCTTGTTTAGTTGGAATATACCAGCTACAATCAAGAAGTGACATTTCCTCTAAAGCACACCAAAATCTCGCAACACTATAAAAGTGATTCTATCCAGTCATTTCTCTCTCATGTGTCTATAAGAAAAGGCTACCATTTTGGCACCTTCTGCAGATTTTATATCTTGGAGAGAGTTGAGTTGGAACAAGTGGTAGTAGGATCTGATTGGATATCCAGCTTGATGACATCTTTGTTCATTTTTCAAACAGGTGTCATCCACAAATAGTTCACAATTTAGAAAGTCTAAAAAGATTTCAAAAAAGCCAGGTAAAAGCAAGGAAAACTCCTAAGAAAGGCATGACAGGAGTCAGGAGTTTTTCCCTCTGTGGGAAAGAAAGAAGAGTAGTAGATTTTATAGTTTTGCAGCAATGGATTAGAAACACCTACAGGTAAAAGTGTTGCTTTATTACAGCTTTATTGAGGTTTAATTGATGTGCAAAAAAACTTCACATGTTTAATGTATATAATTTGATGCATTTGGACATATTTATATACCTGAGATGCAACCACTGCAATCAAAGCAATAAACATACTCACCAACAATAAAAGATTTCAAAGGATTGGTCTAGTAATATAAAAATACCAGGAGGATTCAGTCTAAAGGAAGTTCTAACTGGTATGAGGGACCAAGGGGAAGTGGAAATCTTAAGACTAAGTCAGCAGGGGCCTCAGTTGACCCTTAACTGCAGCCACTGTGCACACACAAGAAGGGCAGGCTTTTGTCACAAAAGCAATGTGAAGCTATAATAAGCTGTGAGTCTCTGATGCCTGTTCTTTTAAGTTAGAATCCCCAAAACTTGTCCCAATGTACCAATAGAAAGAAAGCTTTGCCATCATTGGAGAATTCTTTAAGTTGTAAAAAATGTTCTTTAGTGAGTCTGTGTAATGTAAGGGCTCAGGGATGTCAGATTAGCCTATAGGAGGAAATAGCTGGCTCACAGAAGTTAGAAACTCAGCATCTGTAATGCTCCAGGGAACCTGAAATCTTCTAAGTTAGCTTTAGGTAATAGGCCAGGAAAGTCTTGAATAACTTGCAATCTCTAAAGGGAAAAGCTCTTAATTTTTGTTTGATGTCATGGCCAAGAAAATACACTTGGGTCTCATAGAATTGGATTTATCCTTAGAGACTTCGTGTTCCTGTATGCTAACATTGTCAGCAAGTGGAAGAAATCAATTCTGCAGGATCTCAATCTGGAGGACAAACAGAAGATTATTTATATATGGTATTGGAGTAGAGTCCTCGGAAAATTGGATATTTCTAATAATTCACCTATAGTTGAGTCTTTGTAAGAAGTAAGAGGAGACTCCTGTGAACCTAGGTCATCAATGTCCATGTGTACTGTTGAATTTCCCCAGTGAATACAAATAGATGCAGTGAGCCTGGGAAGAAGGAATTACTAATGAATGGTGAGCCTGGACCATTCACTGTAAAGTAAGCAACAGGTCAGGGATCGAGGAGCAAAAAGAAAGCAGGAAAGTAAAATCTTACTAATGGCCCTTAACTCTTGTAAAAAATGGTAGCCCTACCTATCTATCTGTATGATGGACAAAACAGAGGCAATATGAGAATAGGGACAGACATAATAGTCCTTTCTGGAGGTACCAAGAGGCAACAGACCACGGTCCTTCAGTGGAATCCCTTTTTCCATGGGAATTAAGCAGTTTCTGCAGGAACATTGATGAATTCATTCAGATATTTGAGGGTTCAGACTCTTTCATCATTCATATCTGGACCATCTTTGGCCAAGATTCATTCAAAGCCTAGGAAATCCATAATGAAGTATCAGGAAGTGGTAACCAAGCTGTACCATGATTAGGCTGGAGGACAAAGATTCTCCTTTTCTGAGAATGCCATACTCCATCTGGACCATGCTGAATAATAGCACCACTGAGTCATTACCCAGTTCCTATTACTCCAGTGACCCAACACCCCCACAGATGATACTGACTCAGCTCTATAACCATCACCCTGCTACCACCCCTGGCCTGCAGAAGAGCCATCCCTAGACTTACTAATGAGGCCACGGTCCCTGCCACCTCTGAGTCATTACTAGCTTGGATGAATGCTGAGTTGTCTGGGTTCTCTTGAGGTCTTCATCTTACCTGATGCAGAAACTGGAGGCATGGTTAATACAGGCACTGTGAGAGGAGGGGGGGGCATCTCCTGTGGTAGACACCTGCTGCTTTGCAGGGGAGAGGGCACTGCAGCATCTTCCATTAGGTTCTAAATGGGAGGATTGGGCCTCTCTGCAAGCACTGAAGTTACGGTGTCCACAGAGCCAAACTCTCCAGAGGCATCCATCCAGACAGCCTCACCACATATTTCAGGGTCCCACCTTGTCCCATCATGGCCTGACCTTAGCATTATAGATCTGCCTTGGCTCAGTCCTCAAGCATCTGAAGCTCTGTGACATTAACTATCCAAATTTTACTCTGCTACCACCTGGGTCTGTTCCACCACTGCAGGATCAATGGCTTCTTTGTAAGACAACACAGGGGCTCTCTGGTCATCACATTTAGCCTTTACCAACATGGTAAAGACCCTCAATTCTTCATTATCTGTCTGCAGGGCATACTGACACAAGTCACTCTGAATCAGCTGATTGCTATCTTCAGATAAATGGCTACCTTCCCCTCCCACATCTTTCCAATGCCCGAGGCATTGCACCTGCAAGACAACGCAGTAATCGGGTTTCTATCAAGTGCCAGGGATTACCCATCTGCCACTCAGAATGTTGTACTCTTCATCTGCTCAGGGGCGAGTGGGCAAGTCCCAACTCTTCAAATTTTGGCCAAGTTTCTGAATGGGTCTTATTACTGTTTGCATTAATTTGCTCCTGCCACTGAAAAGCAGACAAGGTAATTTTATATATGCAGGAATTTTACTGAGAAAAGGAGCAGAAAAAGTAAGAGCCTTCAGATTACAATTCAAATCTAATACCTATAGAAGGAAAGAGGGAAGGACTAGTCCAACGTGCATTGGACTACTGGGTATTAGACTGCAGAGCAATTCAAGAAGAGTTCAGTCGGGTCAATGAGGAATCCTCAAGCCAAAGTCACTCTTAGGATGAGTCTCATGTCTCATCAGATTGAGTCTGTCTTAGTATCTTGCATCCCGGCCAGCACACTGGGTCACTGACTTGGGACAGCCTGTAAGAAGCATGACCTTGAGGTGGATGTGGTGGAGAATCCAGGGGTGATTAGCTGGGGCCTCAGTGAGTCATGCACCTGCAGTGCAAATCTAAGTAGTGCCTTTTCATGGCCGTAATGAGGGCCGCCTATAAATGAGAGTTCTATTCTGTAGTGAGTCATCCGATATGTGCTAACAAATGCAGAAATAAGAAACTCAAGTTAGTTTTATCAAAATTCAAATTAACCTTACAAAACAGGAATGTGAAATGCTCCTTGAGTATATTACATGATCAGACATTTATATTTCATTATATTATATTTATTATTATTCTTTTAAAAAATCTCCTCCTGGGGTTATGAGCACATTTATGTGCATGTATTGTTGATAGACTGGGATGTCAGGAAAGGTTCCCTCTGCACACCTGGCTGTGTGCCTCCCTCTGAAGATTTAATGTTTCTACCTCAGGCATCTAGTCATCCCAAAGCCTTCACTCAGAAATTGCAGGCATTTTACAAACCACACAAGCTACACCATGAAGTTGCATTCATCACTTACTCATTCTTCCGTGTCCCGCCACTCAGTACCACTATTCATATTCTGTGTACTCGATACTGCTAAGCTCTGAGATCCCATAAGGCTGAGAGCATGCAATTACTGAGAACACAGGATGAGCTGAAACAAAAGATATTACTTCTCAGAGTCGGTTCCCCATCCACAATAGGCCATGGATCGGACTGTGTTCTCTGTAAATGATGTGAACGATCCTATACTAAGAAGAATTCCAGAAACAATCAGAAGCAAGCAATTTCAACTGCTTCCCTCGCAAAGAATGCTTATGTATAATATGCTGTCAAACTTTCAACTATAAATAAAAACTGTCTATATTTTCCTCAGGAAAGATTTTCTAAACGAGTTACTGAGTCAGCCTTGAATGCAGTTGCAGTATATTACAAACCGAGAAGGTTTCATATTAGAATAACCTCAGGGCAAGTAAAAAGGTAAAAAATATTTCTGAAACTATTCAGTGGATATTCAAAAAAAAAAAATGACAATTAAGCCTCACTTCCAACAGGGCTATGCCAAAAACCACAGAATATAGAAATCACATTAGTATAACAGACCTGCAAGCTAGCTGATGTTTTGACATTAATTGAAAAGAACACTGAATTTGTTGAAGTTCGAATTTCTAAGACTGTCGATGCACTTACTGAAAATTCATCTGAGAATTTCTTTCTGATGTCTGTTTAACCTGGGTTTCAAACCCCCAGGAAAACCATGATCTCTTCATCTCTATCTTATTCAGCGGGAGGCCAGACACTTAACAAACTGAACAAGACTTTAGGAAGATGGAAGTCTTAAATTTGAATTCAACCCATGGCTTGCATGCTACAGACACTCTTTTTCCTGGGGAAACCTCAGGCTGTTACAAATGAGAAGCAAAGGTGGTAGTCTACCCTATCACATGCAAATGTTCCCTAACAGCTTGAGGGCTACCATGGATTCATTTGCTTCTCCTCAGGCAGACTATGAGCGGTATCTCTTTGTAAAAGCAGCTGGATACAAAGCAGGACAGGTCAGAATGATGACAAGCATGATAGCAGCAACAAAGACAGAAGAGTTACCAATTAGCAGAAGAACCAATTAACTTAAAGCAAATGAGTGGCTTCAAAGATTTTTAATCTCGTAACAAGTAGCTAAAATTTTTCAAGAGAGGGATTTTTTTTTTTTTTAATATTTGGATCACCTGACAAGATTTCCTCTAAGTCACCATCATCACCCTCACGATCCCTCAAATTTCTGTCTACACAAATGAGTTGATTCAAGTACTCATTCACCCATTGTATTCCTCTGATGAAGAATATGGTGAATACTCGTGAAAGATGGTATTCTTGAATGATTGCCACTTTTTATGCTGAAAAGGCAATGGTTTTCACAGCTCTCTTTCTCATATGGGAATATAGGCAGATGCTAAAATAAGACTTTGAAACAAAGGGACTGTCATCAGCCTACTTTTCCTTCCTACAACTCTACTGACAAAATAAATCTACGCTATGATTTCAGGTCAGATATGTTGGCTTTATGGAATAACAATAGATTTAAAAAGCTTACCCAGATTTTATCAAGCCAGTGGTGTATAGCTAACCCATAAAATTTGCTACCTGTAAACAATATGTGCACATGAACATTTATTTAATGCCCTAAATCTGCTAATATTACGATTGCAAAACTATAGTCCATCCTATCTTTTCAAGGTCAAAATAATAAATCAAATCCAAATTAAAAAAAAAGTCTAAAATCCATATGCACCAAGAAACTCTAAAAATCTCTAGGGTAAAAAGAACGTTTTTCTAGTCTGCCTTTGTGTTTCCTCTCTGTTCCTAACTGTTCAGAAACATACCCAAGCGATTCAATATCATCACAGGCTACTCATCTCCACATTTCTATCTTTCAAATACTTTATACTCTGAAATCACAAAGGCACTGATTGTCATTCTCAAAAGATAGAATCACTTTACTATCACATCAAAAGCATTTGAATAGTTCCTCTAGTTATGAGAAGGTTAAAGCTAAAATGTTGAAACTGTTGCATTATTATTTTGAAATGAAACAGCAATTACATCAGACAGTTCAATTGGCACAGAATTGTGTATGCCCAGAAAACTAAAAATTAATGCTCAGGTTATACTCAGTATTTCTTATACTTGATTTATGTTTATTTTCCAAGTGCAAATCTCCAAATGTCCTAGTTTTCCATTAAAAAGCAATAGGGGAGTCTGCCTAAAGCTAATTTAACACCTGTGAATTCCCATAGGCTACACCCAGAGACAGTAATCCATTTGATTAAGTGACTGCCTTAAATGTCAAAGGTGCTAAGTTCATCTTCTATGCTGGGACTCTATTTGCCTGAGAAGTTCATTTTTAATTTTAGTTATTATATGCAATGGGATAGAATTACAGTGGCTTAACAGATGTACATTTTTAATTATCTGATAATGGAAGTATAAATAGTTACCATTGATATTAGTGTGACTTTTTGAAATTTATACATGCAAATTAACAAGCAATACCTTAAGTTAAAAAAAATTGCATTGGTCTTCTGGATATATATTTAGTAGAGGAATTATAGGGTTGAATGGCAAAAAACAAATGTTTTAAAGTTTGTTCTTATGCCGTAAGACCCCAGCACTGTGTATCCATGGCGAACTTCTCATTTAATTTGCAACATAAGCAGTATTATATCCACTTCAAA
>CAUYON010003744.1:0-11924 GCA_963573935.1 Arctocebus calabarensis
CATTGTGGCGGGTGCCTGTAGTCCCAGCTATTTGGGAGGCAGAGGCAGGAGACTCGCTTGAGCCCAGGAATTGGAGGTTGCTGTGAGCTGTGATGCCACGACATTCTACCCAGGGTGACAGCTTGAGGCTCTGTCTCAAAAAATAAATAAATAAATAAATAAAAAACCTCAGTTGGTGTGTATTTTTTCATCTACTGGACAGAGTCTTAAGCTATCACCCTGCGTAGAGTGCTGTGGTGTCACAGCTCACAGCAACCTCAAACTCCTGAGCTCAAATGATTCTCTTGCCTCAGCCTCCTAAGTAGCTGGGACTACAGGCACCTGCCACAACATCTGGCTATGTTTTTTTTTTTTTTGTTACAGTTGTCATTGTTGTTTTAGCTGGCCCGGGCTGGGTTTGAACTTGCCAGTCTTGGTGTATGTGGTCGGGACCCTACCCGCTAAGCTACAGGCGCCACTTTCTATCTTTCTTTTTTTTTAAAAGCAGAGTCTCACTCTGTTGCCTGGGTACAGTTCCACGGAGTCATCATAGCTCATGGGAACCTCAAACTCCTGGGCTCAAGAGATCCTCTTGCCTCAGTTTTCAATTTTTTTTTTAGTAGTGACAGGGTCTCGCTCTTTTTCAGGCTGATCTTGAACTCTTGTTTTTTTTTGTTTTTTTTAGACAGAGCCTCAAGCTGTCGCCCTGGGTAGAATGTCGTGGCATCACAGCTCACAGCAACCTCCAATTCCTGGGCTCAAGCGAGTCTCCTGCCTCTGCCTCCCAAGTAGCTGGGACTACAGGTGCCCGCCACAATGCCCGGCTATTTTTGTTTGGGTTGTAGCCGTCATTGTTGGTTGGCAGGCCCAGGCTGGATTCGAACCCGCCAGCTCAGGTGTACGTGGCTGGCACCTTAACTCGCTGAGCCACAGGCACCGAGCCTGATCTTGAACTCTTAAGCTTAAGCATTCCACCTGCCTGGGCTTCCCAGCATGATAGGATTCTTGCTGTCCCTTTCTTGTGAAATTCTACTAAGGAGAATGTTCTCTAACTCCATCCAGGTTAATACAAAAGATGTAAAGTCTCCATCTTGTTTTATAGCTGAATAATATTCCACAGTATATACATACCACAGTTTATGAATGCCCACATAAGCAAAAAACACAGTTTAATTCAAATAAGGGTGAGGGGGAGGCAGGAGGGGAATTGGTGTGCTCTCACCTAATGGGCACAATGTAAGGATATATAGCACACCTCGTGGGTGAGGGACACAACTACGACAGGGACTTTACCTAACAAATGCAAACAATGTACTCTCATATTAATCTGAAATTAAAAAAAAATAAACTGGTTAAGATAATAAACAAAACCAACCCAGTCAGGCATGCTACTCAGGAGGCTAAGGCAGGAGGATCGCTCAAGCCTGCCAGTTTGAGGCTGTAGTGAACTATAATGATGTCTTTGCACTCCAGCCTGGGCAACAGAGCAAGCAAGACCCTATCTCTAAAAAGAAAAAAGGCTTAGAAAAAAATTATTAAGTATATGAGCGTTCTACTGCTGCTCTAACAAGTTATCACAAACATAATGGTATAAAACAATACCACACATTTATTTTCTTATAGTTCTGGATGTCAGAGTATACAATCAAGGTTCAAGTTTTCTGGAATTCTAAGGGGCAAATCTGTTTTCTTGCCTTTTCAGCTTCTTTTTCCAGCCCCTTCCTTGCATCTTTCCAATCTCTTACTTCTCTAAACACATTTCTCTTTCCCTGGTCTCTTGCTCTTCTCTTCTAAGAACTCTTGTAATTACTTTAGGCCTATCTGAATAATCTCAGATAATCTCATTTTAAGAGCCTTGTTTTAATCACATCTTCAAAATCCCCTTCACCATCTAAGGTGGCATATTCACAAATTCCAGGGATTAGGACATAAACATCTTTGAGGGGTCATTAGTCAGCCGGCCATGCTGAGGAAGACACAGCAGCCAAGTGCACCGCTGGATTACAGCCCAGTGCAGCCATAAAGTCCCTGGACATACCTGCATTGTGCTATCAACACTGAATGGCATAGCCAGTGCTGTCAGCTGATAGTGTGGAGCTGCCTCGATTCCTCTCCTCCCCAAGTGGGGCATTGATTATTAGTTTGTCATCCAATATCCCTTTTCTTTTTTTCATTCATAATAGAATTCTCAGCTGGTCCCATGACCACCCAGAATAAACACTACATTTCCCAGTCTTTCTGTAGTTAGGCATGGCTGTGTGACTAAGTTTTGGGCATGAGATATAAAGGAATTGTTTTGTGGCAGCCTCTGAGGGCTTCCCTGGGGAACAGCTGGGATTCCCCCTTTGCTTGTTCTTCATCCATTCTTTCATTCTGCTGCCATCTTGGGCTCTAAGGATGCTAATGATGGAGAAGCTGTGAGCGGAACAAGCCAGAGTCCCCGGAGGATTCATGGAGAAGAACTGCTTTACCCGCTCTGGACTTCTCACTTTCTACATTCAGTGTATGTCAGGGAGACTTCACATCATGTCCTGGATAAGACACTGTTATTTTGGGTTTTCTGTCATGTTTGGTGGCACTAAATCCAACCCTTAAATGATGCACCAAGGCTTGCTTATTTAGTCCTACTGGCAACGGGGTAAACTGCTCCATATTCTCCCCATAAGCTTTTTTTTTCTTTTTTCCTTTCTTCCTACATTAAAATGATTTTGTTTCTAGGGCTTCTGCAAAGAATTGCACCAACTACAAGAAGATTAAGAATGTCATAGTGATACTTTATCATAGAAAAACTGATTACTGAGCTTTAGCCCAGCAGCAACAGAGGAAATAATATATACCCTTGTGGTGTTGTGGGAACTTGCAGACCCAAATGATTGGAAGATAATTCTGGCATTTAGTGGGTAGAGGCCAGAGATACTAGATGTTTTACAATCTACAAGAGAAATTCACACATCAAAACATCGTTCTGTGAACTGAATGAAACTTTCAAATATCTTATAGGACTTTTGTGTAGATACAAACCTGATTTATTATTATATGTGCATAAACCCATCTCTATTTTATATAAGTAGTTTTTACTTTTTTTTTTTTTTGTAGAGACAGAGTCTCACTTTATCACCCTCGGTAGAGTGCCGTGTCGTCACACAGCTCACAGCAACCTCCAACTCCTGGGCTCAGGTGATTCTCTTGCCTCAGCCTCCTGAATAGCTGGGAGTGCAGGTGCCCACCACAACACCCAGCTATTTTTTTTGTTGCAGTTTGGCCAAGGCTGGGTTTGAACCCGCCACCCTTGGTATATGGGGCTGGCGGCCTACCCACTGAGCCACAGGGGCCGCCCAATAGTTGTCTATTTTAAACTGCACACAAACTTGTATATGACTTGGTTAAAAGTATATTTTATTATCCTTTATCTTATATACTTAGACCATTATATTGGTCTAAAAAAAGGTTTGGTGTAAATTACATTACCTATATGAATTTCATTTCAAAATAGTAAAGAAGACAGGTAGCGCCTGTGGCTCAAAGGAGTAGGGCGCTGGCCCCATATGCCAGAGGTGGCAGGTTCAAACCCAGCCCTGGCCAAACTGTGCAAAAAAAAAAGAAAGAAAAAGAAAAAAAAATAGTAAGGAAAACATCACAAAATATTGCTATAAAAAGGGGGCATTAGGTCTAATAGAGCCAGTAAAAACAAGCACAGTCCACAGGGCTAACTGGACTAACATCTGGGGCATACTGATTTTGGTTCCCACAGTAGATGTGAGTCTTTTGGACTTGGGGTAGACCTTACCCTTGAAGGACTCCCTTGTTATGACTCAGGACTTTGCTAAACATCTCTTATTGGCCTTCAACATTACCTTGACTCTGACCTCCCAGAATCACGGATTATGCTTACCTTTGTTGGGTGGATTATTTTGTAACTGACCTCACACACCAGCCATCTCTGTTCAGCTTCTGCCTCATTCCCACTGTGACGATGAAAATCGGTATTTTTAGATGCTGAGACCAGATAAACTTATGTAGAAAAAAATAAATCTGGTCCCATTTTTTACTTCCTGTATAGAACATCATTAGCATATTTTCCATATGAATAGGGACTGTCATGCACCATATGCCAGTCACCATATGGCATCATGCCTGTTTCAAGGCCTACTTTAATATAGCATAAGGGTGAAGAGGTTTACACTGAAATGCCTGCTGTGCATTGTGGTTTAGACTTTCTGGTTACCATGAAGACTGAGTAAGTTAGCTTTCTGCATACATGCCAAAGAATGAGTTCTCAGTAGACAAGTTAAACAAGAAGGAGACACTTTAGGGAAAATAAAATAAGATTATTAGAATTTTAGCCCAGTTTAGGCAGAGTCTTAGATTTTGCAGTTGGAGGACATTTATTTTGCTGGGTGGAGGCAGAAGAAAAAACTAGGAAACAGACTGGCTGACAAGGCATAGGAAGATGTGATTTCTCCATTCTAGTTATTAAAGGCTGAAGAATTATACTATTTAAAGCACAATATCCCACACTGCAGATATTTTCACTAATGCAACTGTTGGCGGAGGCCCTTCTGTGTGTCAGGTACGGGCTGGTTCCTGACGTTGAGGAATTTCCAATCCAGTAGGGAAGATAGACAATGACAATAATTGAAAAAGCACTCAGGATTTTGTAGTTACGAGTAGATGAAAGGAGTAAACCAGCTGCAGCAGGGTGGCCTGAGTTAGCAGCAGCAGGAAGCCCTCATCACCCCCTCACCTACACAAGTGAGGGGACGTCGGTTCCAGGAACCCAGAGAGAATAGCTGTAGCCTTCAGCAGAGTACAAAAGTCAATCTGTAGCTGGGCCAGGCGTGGAGCAAAAGATTTCAGTCTGCTCCCACCCTCCTGTGCCCATTCGTGGGTCAAACCCAACCGAGGCCGGAGAGACAGGTTGCCTGTTGCTGAAGACCACAGAGGTCCCCTCCTGGAGCACAAGGCAAGGGTGAGAAGGACAGAGGGTGGATCTGGAAGGGCTACTGGGAAAAAACTCCAGCACGCCCCCACCTTTGTAAACGGCCCCCTCATTGAACTTACTTATGGGTGTGCCATCCTTTTCCTGCCAGGACCCTGACGCTAGCCTAGACCAGAGGAGGGCAGGGCTGCTGGTGGTGAGAGGAGCATGCTAGGCAGAGAGGAGACCCCAACAGGGGAAATGTCGGAAGGAAGGACAGCAGGGAGAGTGGAGCCCGAGAGTTGAGCTGGAGGGATGAGATGACGCCGGAGGGGGAGGCAGAGGCCCAACCACAGGTCGCAGACTAAAGTGCGCGTTTTTTATTTTTCTCTGTTTCTCTGTGTGTGTGTTTGGGGAATTCCCCACTTTAGGAATGTAGGTGGGAGGCCGCCATTATGGAAGCTCAGCTCCCAGGTGGCCAGGTGTGGGTGCTGGACACAGGCTCAGCTGATCAAGCGCAGCCCAAGCAGTGTTTGCGTCAGGAGCCAGAAGCACAACAGTGAGGGACCCTCCTGTGCTTCTGGCAGGTGTGGCAGTGGCACCAGCAGTGGCTTCCAGGGTGTTGGCCGTGCAAGCCATGGCATCCATTTCCTTAGCTTGGCCCCAGCCTTTCTCAAATCATTTTATGAATTTGTTTCTTGTCTGAATGGCCCAGGGTCCATTTCTTCCTGGGTACAATATCTTTTTAAATACATTTCTTTGCTTTTAAAATCAACTAGAGTCAATTTCTGTTGTTGATAACTAAGAACCCTGAGAACTGAGTACACGGTGCTAGCTAGGAACACTGTGCCTTATAGACCACACTGTTTTGACCTTAATCATAGGAGCAGGGAAGCCATTTAAGGCAGTTAGCAGCAAGAATGAAAGAGGGTGGGGCCGGCAGTGCCAGGATAAGGCTTGCATTTTGAAGGTATTTCCTAGACTGCGTGGAGGAGGGTCTAGATTAAATGTAGGAGACCATGAAATAGGTGCTGCTGGCTTAGACTAGGAGTTGTAGGGGAGACTGACAGATGCCTGGATTTCAGAGTCATTTAGCAATGAAATTGCTGTGACTGGATGTGGGGGAAGTTTGGAAAAGACAGGCACCAAGGTAAGTCCTCAGATTTTTGCTTTCTGAACTGGGTGTTGACTACATGAAGCCTGGCTACCTTAAAGGCTCATCAAAATGATCTTCCCATTCTTCTAGACTTTTATATACATGCATAAACTTATTGGAGTTGGATGACAAATTGCACGTAAATTTTCTTCAGATCCATTCTCTGATTTCAGACTCTATTTCAATGCTTGGCGACCACTGGTGAGGAGAGACACAGTTAGTCTCTGCGTCACCCTAAAGTAGTATGCGGTGCCGTGGGTGCATCTGTGGTGCTCAACTCCACACATCCTTGGGCTGGCGTGAGTGGGCGGGAGGCCATTTTAGAGAAGCTGGAATTGGGCTGCCATCTGTCGTGCATGGGCTTCGCTACTTACACAGACGGGTGAATAAAACATCTAACAGGCTGTACCTGAAAGTGATATGCGGCGTCTCCATTCATGAGAAAACTCCACACTCTGTTTTCTATTTAAAGACGTTGTTTAAATGTCTTCTGGGCTATGTTGGTGCATCCTCAGTTGAATGAATTATTGCCCCAAATCCACTATCATCAGTATTTATGCTAGGACCTAACATCAGGAAACTGCCCAATTCATACTTGCTGCTTTCTGGCGTTTACAGCTTTCTCAGTGTGAATCAAGCTACATTCACTGCCTCTTCCAAACATGACTTATTTATGACTTCCCCCAACCAAAGTCATAACGTCTTCATTTATCGTGCACATATTTTGCACCAATTACTCTGCCAGGCACTAATACATATATATTTATACATACATGATACATCTGTCCATATATCACATGCTGGAGAACCTCTACAGCTGGCTGCCTCCCTGCATTGAACACCTCCCTAAGTTGACCTAATTTTCACGGACCACCACATGTGCATATCAGTACAATAGGCCTAGTTCCTTATGCTGACCAGTTTGTTACAGTCCCTTGGGTGGTCAGTTTATAGAGGTTCTACTGTATTTAACTCTCGCTTGAACCATATAAAATAGACATTGCTGACTTAATTTTACCCGTAAGGAAATTAAGATCCATGTTTAGAAACCTTAATTTGAACTCGGATGTGTGTTACTAGGTCTGTGCCAAGCCGCTGTACCACAAGTCATCTGATTTATCATTTCTTCTCCTATATTCTGCGTTCCCTCAATGGGTATCAATCCAGGATGTATTCTATGATTTTGAAATTGAAGCTAACTCTATTTGACAGAGATAAAAGCATAGACTGATAAATTGCTGAATAAGTAGGATAAGGAGTTATAGAAGTAGTTAAAGGTGACAAAGAGAAGTCATCAGGATCTCTGATCAATCCAGTGGATTGCTCCATTTAAATCCTGTATTATCATTTAGGGTGAGAAAAAGGATCAGAAGTTATTTTAAACCTCAGGGTAACTCAACACAGTCAAGAAAAAACACTGGACCTGGAGTCAAAAGGTGGGCTTTGAATCTGAGCTCTGAATCCTAACTTTATGACTAATTGTGTGTAAATCACACAAATCACTTGACATCTGAGATCCTTGTCTCCTCAGATGGTAACACCTTTGTCAGATAGCATTTATGTGGATTAAATGAATGACATTTACAGAAATTATTTATAAGCTATAAAGCACCACACAAATGCAGATATTAATGTTAACTCATTTGAAGCCCTAAGGGTTAAATTTCTGGAAGTCAAGTGTAGGACAAATGCTGTCTGTGTTCCTGTAAGCAGAGCAACATCACCAACAGCAACATCAACCACCGTGGTAATTTTCACATTTGCTAAATCTTCACATTTTATTTTTTTCTTACTGCGGAGCTGTAAGGAATTGCCACAGTGTAAAATTTATAGAAGCTGAAATAAATTCTCCAATGTCAAAGGAAGGATCAGAAGTAAAATCAGGATTATTTCCACCCTGCACTGTTGTTCACTCCTTCATTAGAACACCTTTGCTGAACACCATTTATGGGGAAAAAAATGTCACTTAAGCATCTGTCGTTAAATTTAGAAGATAATGTTGAAAGATGAGACTAGGAGAAAGCCTATTTAACAGGAATTGTTATCTGCTAAGGAAAAAAGATTGGGTTTTAGGTATTCCTAGAACTCAGTCTAGCAAATTATTCATTGCTGAGGGGAAAGTCTGTGGTAACTATACCTAAAATTCCTTTTTAAACATTTCAACTTTAAATTTGTATCTGAAAGTCATTTTTTTTCTGTGCAAGATATTTCATACTTACTGATATATCCATGCAGTGAACTAGCAAATCTTCAGGGGAAAGTAAAACGTAACAAAACAATAGATAATTAGCAGTTTTGTTACTCCTGAAAGTGAACAGCTAAATTGTTTCCTTTTTCCAAATAGAGGCTATATGCACAAATTGCTTTATTATTAGGTGAAGTGCTTCGGTTACTTAACACATAGAATACTTTAGCCTTATTTGCATAACCCATCAGATTTAAGCAAAACATTGTGGGGAGGAATGTGAACACACATTGCTTCGTGTGACCTTTTATTTTACAGGTATATTTTGGTATGGAAGGTGTCCAGTTGAATGTGTGTATCACTGGTAAGCTAGGCTAGAACTGGCATTTCTATGCGGAGGGAGATTGATCTCCTTAATGCTCTTGGGATTTTCTCTGCTCCTTTAGTTACTTCATCCCAGGTGAGGAAGGATGGCTCTTTATTCTGCTGAATGTGGGAAAGGAACTGGCTTTGCATAGTTCTCTTGATACAGATGTCTCAGTGAAGGGAGGAAATCACCCTTCTTGGCTTCATGTGGGGAAGGATTCCAGAATGAGCCAACTAGCTACATGAAAGTTTTTTTGAGGCAGACACAGACGACAGATCCTACTCCACAGACAGAGTAGGGGTCCTCTCCTGAGCAGGAAGAGGATCCCTTATGAGGCAATGGCAACATTTTTAAATGTTTAAAAATCCTGTACACTGTCTCGGCACCTGTAGCACAGTAGTTACAGCACCAGCCACATACACCAAAGTTGGAGGGTTCAAACCTGGCCTGGGCCAGCTAAACAACAATGATAACTGCAACAAAAAATAACTAGGCGTTGTGGCGGGTCGTATAGTCCCAGACATTCGGGAGCCTGAGGCAAGAGAATTGCTAAGCTCAAGAGTTTGAGGTTTCTGTGAGCTGTGACACCGCAGCACTCCATCGAGGGTGACAGCTTAAGACTTTGTCTCAAAACAAAACAAAACAAAATAAAACCCTATACACTACCAACATTGTCTTGGAGGTCAGGCCATACGGTTAATCATAAACTGTTGTCACAGAAAGGTTAATACAAATGATTTGTAAGGCCCCTGGCTTAGTAATGCATCCATCCTTGGTGGTCAGGGTGACTTGCTGGGGACACCTTGTATGGGGTGCTCATGGTCTGGTGTCAGTCAAAATGGCTGCACTTAGGTTCTATCAACCTTCCTATTCTGCCTTATTCCTACATTATTATCCATCTGTAGTAGACACCTTTTGGTATGTCTTTCTACTTCGCAGAACCTACTGAATACTTCTTTCCTCACAGGGCTGGGTTGCTGGCGGCAGGTGACAGGGAGGCATCTGATGAAAATTGGGCCAATGAGATTTTTTGTAGGATTTGAGGGAGGGGAATAAAGAGAATCAGTCTAACCAAAATATATGTGTAAACTCAGAATTTGGGGGATGGGCATTGCTTCCCTCCTACATAGATTGAGAAGAGATAGGTATTCTATAGAAAAAGAAGCATTAACTGTGTCCAAAGAGACATGCTTGGGTTCTGATGGCTTTTCCATTCTTACTTCCAGCTGAATTTTGGATGTCAGGTTTTATGAGATGCTTCTGTCCTTATATGAATCTCCTTTTTCTGTTTTTGCTGAAGGTAACCCTAATTGTTTTCTGTTACATATGTTCAAAGCACTTAATTAGTACACTATTGAATTGTGACTAATAAAGTAAATCATCTTACACAGGCTGTTTGAGAAAGGTGCTGAAGGCAAAGTGCATTTATAGATGTAGCAATTTTAGGTCGTATAACTTTTTTTTGTGACACTGGGTCTCACTTTGTTGCCCAGACTGGATTGTAGTGATGTGATCACAGCCCAGTGCCACTTCCAACTTGCTGCCTCAAGCAATTCTCATGGCTCAGCCTCCTGAGTAACTGGGACTACAGTAGGGCGCCAACACAGAAACTAATTTTAAACAATTATTTGTATAGACAAGATCTCACTGTGGTGCCCAGGGTGGTCTCAAACTCCTGGCCTCATGTAGTCCTCCTGCCTCAACTTCCCAAAGTGCTGGGTTTATGGGCATGAGCCACTACACCTAGCCCAAATTTTATTTTGAATTTCTTTGTTTAGTTTGATTTATAGAAAATATTATTTATAATATGTAGGAAAAGCACAAAATATGGGCATGTGAGTGGGGCTTCTATAAGCAGATCTGGCAAGTTTTAGTAAGTAGGAATGTATTTCTAACTAGAGAGGTGAACTAAAGAACACAACTAAGTGAGAACAGTAGATGCTGAGAGGGTGTCACACACTGGGGATCAACGGAAATCTGCTCAGCCTTGTAGGAATATCTATGAAATACTTAAAATAAGGAAAAAATGTGTTATTAAGTAGTTGTTTTTCTTATTAGCTTTGGCATTATATAAAATAGCAATTCTAATGGCGTCAATAATATAATTTATTTTATGTTACAAACAAATAGGTGACTATTCATTCATCGACGTGACTTATATCTCCCCAGGGAAGATATGGATTGCTAAAATGTAGTCCATGCTCCAGAGTCACTTGGAGTTTCAGAAATTGGAAATCAGCTGAGTTCTGATTTGGGATTCTATTCAGCTATTTTTGCCATTGCCAGCTGTTAGGATCCCTGATACTAAGTGGTCGGCATCAAAATATGCCCAATGATAGTAATCAGAGGGACAAAGGGACAAAGGTTTTATATAATCAATCAGGAGAGAATGTGATTCAGTTTTGTATAAATAGGGATAATTTGCTTGACATTCACCCCCTCTAAACTTTCCCAAGATCTCGCACAAACATTCCCACAGCCCAATCAAAGCAGAATAGAGGATAAATTAAAAGATTCATCTATTGGCACCATATTTAGAAAACAACTAGGGTGTTCTAAATATGCTAGTGGGCCAGTAAGTTTTTGAATCTAGCTCTGTGACTGGCATAGTTGTAGTTAGCAAGTTACATATGTCTAAAAACTTTAGTCACTAAAATATGCAGATTTTAATGAAAGATAGAGCATATTGTGCTGGGAATAATTAATCTGGAAAACATTTGTGGGCTAAGTTAAAGCTCAAGATGTTTTACTTCTTAAGAAAAAATATATTTGGAATCTGCTCTGCAAATGTCCAGTTGTAACTGACAAAATGTTTTATAATGGGGACTCTGAAATCCTAGAGTTAGATAATTGCAGTGATTTAAATTGAAGTTAAACATTAGTTAAGTGACTTTGCAAGAATGAATTTTACCCTGAACCAGAGCACACTATCTGCTGTTCCTCTGCCTTGTATATCATGTTTCTAGAAGCAAGGCTCTTTCCCCACCTACTCAGGGAGCTCTTTTTTGTATTCCACAACTGGTGAACATTGCACCAGTTAAGCCTCCGGATTCCAGAGAAACCCTTCTTAATGAGTTCAGTTACTTTGCAAGTAGGCCAGTAAGTTATACTCTAAGTGGTATCTAAGTGAAAATAAAATATAATTCAAGTTATTTTCAAAGGCTATTCTTTATTTGACAAACCAAACACACTTACATGATAATAGCATGCAATAGGCTTAGCTCAGCAGCTAAGGTGCCAGCCACATACACCAGAGCTGGCAGGTTGAACCCAGCCCGGTCCTGCCAAACATCAAGGACAACTACAACCAAAAAATCCC
>CAUYON010003747.1:0-21355 GCA_963573935.1 Arctocebus calabarensis
ATGAGGACACTCCAATAGCCCCGTGAAGGAAGAGCTGAAGGACCCTGCCCACAGCTAGGCAGTGCTAGTGGAGAAAACCCAAAGTCTGTAAAATGATTTAAAGTTTATTCTTTTTTTTTTTTTTTTTTTTGAGACAGAGCCTCAAGCTGTCACCCTGGATAGAGTGCTGTGGCATCACAGCTCACAGCAACCTCCAATTACTGGGCTCAGCGAGTCTCCTGCCTCTGCCTTCCGAGTAGCTGGGACTACAGACGCCCGCCACAATGCCCAGCCATTTTTTGGTTGCAGCCACCATTGTTGTTTGGTGGGCCCGGGCTGGATTTGAACCCGCCAGCTCCAGGGTATGTGGTTGGCACCTTAGTCACTTGAGCCACAGGTGCCGAGCATTAAAGTTTATTCTGATTCAATATGTGTGACTATGGCCCAGGAAGTCCATAGACCTAAAATGCCTAGAGTAAGTGGTCCTAAAGTGTCTGGGCTACAGTCTGGTTCTATACATTTTGGGGGGACAAGAATTGTAGGTGAAGATCATAAAGCAATACGTTGAAGGCGACACCAGTGGCTCATCGACTAGGGCGCCGGCCCCATATACCAAAGATGGCAGGTTCTAACATGGCCTCGGCTGAACTGCAAACCAGAAAAATAGAAGGGCGTTGCGGCGGGTGCCTGTAGTCCCAGCTACTCGGGAGGTTGAGGCAAGAGAATCGCTTAAGCCCAGGAGTTGGAGGTTGCTGTGAGCTGTGTGGTGCCAGAGCACTCTACTGAGGGCGATAAATTGAGACTCTGTCTCTAAAAAAAAAAAAAAGCAATACATGGAAGGTGAACATTAATTTGGCCTAAAAAGATCAAAGGGAGAGGGTAAGCTTACAGGTTGTAGGTGGGTGGGGAGATTCTTCAATTTGTAATTGGTTAAAGAAATACAGCTTTGTCTAAGGACTTGGACTATTTTAAGTTAAGAAAGTCTGTGAAGGACAGCGCCTGTGGTTCATCGACTAGGGCGCCGGCCCCATATACTGAAGGTGGTGGGTTCAAACCTGGCCCCGGCTGAACTGCAAAATAAAAATAGCCGGGCGTTGTGGCAGGCGCCTGTAGTCCCATCTACTCGGGAGGCTGAGGCAAGAGAATCGCCTAAGCCCAGAAGTTGGAGGTTGCTGTGAGCTGTGTGACGTCACGGCACTCTACCGAGGGTGATAAAGTGAGACTCTGTCTCTACAAAAAAAAAAGTCTGTGAATCAGAGAGCAACTGACTCAAGCAATCTGTTAAGCAAATTGATGACCTGTAGGTGACCTAACATTTGCCCTGCAAAGCCTTAGGTCTTGTTAATAACTTAGTATCTTTTTTTTTTTTTTTTGCAGTTTTTTTTTTTGGCAGGGCTGGGTTCGAACCCACCACCTCTGGCATAGGGGACCAGCACCCTACTCAGTGAGCCACAGGCGCCACCTGATAACTTAGTATCTTATTGTCAAACAGTCCATTTTGTTAGTCTTGTGATCACTGTTTGAACATTAATGTTGGTCAATTTTTGTGCCTAAACTCCACAGGGGAGGGAGTATAATGAGGCTTGTTCCACCTCCCTTCCCTTCATGGCTGGAAACTCAGTTTTAAGGTTTTTCTGGGTTACCTTTGACCAAGAGGGGGTGTCTGTCCAGAGTTCAGGGAGTTAGGAGTTTATATTTAGTTAACGGCAGCTGTGTGAATGAGCTACTTGGAAGGGGATCCTCCAGTCCCAGTTGAGCTTTCAGATGACCACAGCCCTCACTGACATTTTGACTGAAACACCATTAGAAATTCTCAGCTACAACCACTCAACTAAGCTGCTTCTGGTTTCCTAATTTGCCAAAACTGTGTGAAATAATAAAATGTTATTGTTATTTTAAACTACTAGGTTTTGAGTTTTTTGGTTTTTTTTTCCTGAGACAGAGTTATACTCTGTTGCCAAGGCTAGAGTGCCATGGCATCAACTTAGCTTACAGCAACCTCAAACTTCTGAGTTCAAGTGATCCTCCTGCCTCAGCCTCCAGAATACCTGGGACTACAGGGGCCCACCACCAGTGCTGGGTGATTTTTCTATTTTTAGTAGAAATGGGGTCTCACTCTTGCTCAGGCTGGTCTCAAACTCCTGAGCTCAAGGTATTCTTCCGCCTTGGTCTCCCAGAGTGCTAGGAGGCATGAGCCACTGTGCCCAGCCTTGAGGTTATTTCTTAACATAGTAATAGGTGGGCAGCACCTGTGGCTCAGTGGGTAGGGCTCTGGCCCCATATACCAAGGGTGGCGGGCTCAAACCTGGCCCCAGCCAAATTGCAACAAAAAATACCCAGGTGTCATGGCAGGTGCCTGTGGTCCCAGCTACTCGGGAAGCTGAGGCAGGAAAATCGCCTGAGCCCAGGAGTTGGAGGTTGCTGTGAGCTGTGATGCTGCAGCACTCTACTGAGGGTGATAGAGTGAGACGCTGTCTCTAAAAAAAAATAAAAAAAAAACATAGTAATAGGTAACATAACCCTTACTGTCACTACATAATCACTCCACAAACTTTAGTGGTTGTTTATTTTACATAAGAGTACTCGGGAATACATCTTTGCAGACACTACATTCCTAATGCCAAATTTCCAGCTGATCTTGAGTCCAATGTTCACTTCCTTTTTTTTTTTTGAGCCAGAGTCTCACTATGTCACCCTCAGTAGAATGTCATGGCGTCACAGCTCACAGCAACCTCCAACTCTTGGGCTTAAGCGATTCTCTTGCCTCAGCCTCCCAAGTAGCTGGGACTACAGGCACCCACCACAACACCCGGCTATTTTTTTATTGCTATTGTTGTTTAGCTGGTCCAGGCTGGGTTCGAACCCACCAGCCTTGGTGTATGTCTGTGGCTGACGCCATAATCACTGTGCTACAGGTGCCGAGCCGCGATATTCACTTCCAACTGTTGACTAGACATTTATTCTGAGGAGTTCCACTTGCAATTAAGACTGGCCATGAGTATCACCCCTGCTTTCCTTGTGTCACTTCCTAATCCTGGAATGACATCACCCTCTGCTTTGCCCTCCCAAGGCCTACCCCTTTTCCATGGTGAGACAGATCCTGCCTTTGGAACCTACTCTGAAAATTGTTCTTGCCTTCTATGACTCTGAAATTGCCTTCCTATGGATTCCCATAGGATTGACTGTCTGAACTTTCAGTAGATACTTATCTTGTCCTGCCTTATATTGTAACTGAATTATTTGACTCATTTTTTGCTTTCCCCCCCTTTTTTATTAAGTCATATATACATAGATCATGAATACATGCTTTTTTAAAAAATAGGTATTTGAATCTCAGCTTCAATTAAGATGGAATTTGAGAGCACTTCTCCACATTTATCCTCCACCATTCCTAGAATAGAGCCTTGCACGTGTGCGCGTTTTGGTGAGCAAATGAATGAATGAATTAGCATAGAATTTGGAAGCTAAAACATCTGGATAATTGGCTGACTTTCCTACCCCTCACCTTCTTCTTCTGGCTCTTTTAAACTTACTTATATTTAGAAGTTAGAAACAAATTAGCATTCACCATTAATATGGGTGATGAAGCCGTTTTCCACGTGTCTTGCTGTATCTGTGAATTCGTCCACCATGTAGAAAGTGATACATGGTATTTCTCTCTTTCATTCTAACTCAGAGGACCTGTAACATGAGCTGAAAATATGAGGCAATTAACCATGTAATTCAGACAAAATCGCCTGGAAATGTACTTCGTGAGTAGGTACACAGCCCCGTAATGGAGGACTTGAAAATTCATTCATGATAGATAGGGAATCATTTATTAGCGGAAGTGTGGGCTGTGCCGGGAACATTTCTAATCTGTTAAAAGTCAGCAGCTTAGAGGGAAGCAGGCTTGATGACACAATCTCCCTGATGCCACCACCAGAGACAGAATCTGGGGCTGTGAAGAGATGACACAGCACTGGTTTATGTGGGAATGGCTTTGCTCTATATATTTTGGGTTGGGTGAGGTTGGGGAGCAGCAAATGACAGGGGCTAAGTTGCAAAATCAGGCAAATTAGGGAAAAATAAATCAATTACTAGAAGCTATGGTATGGCTCTCAGAATTAAAGGAAAAGCTGGAAAATGAGGCATCAGAAAAACACTACAACAGGGAAGCTCTAGGTTTCTGGGTTCCCCATGGGACGAGCCAGACACCCCTTCCTGGATGGCACCGTCAGGCTGAATCAGCTCTAACCACTTCCTCTCAGTCACCTCGCTTTGCCCCCTATGCCTTAAATGGGCATCTGTTACGCACAGATTTGCATTAGATTTTGATGGGCCTTCTCAGTACCCATTCATTCATCTAACAAATATTTTTTGAAAACTGTACTAAACTTGTGACAGGTGTTTTGAAGGACTCGAAAGCAAATTCATTATAGATTCTACCTCCTATGGGAGATGAGAGTTCACATATTGTTAAGATGGTTTAAAAAGCTATATACCCGTCATGCTCTTTTCATTACAAGGGACAGAAATAAGTCTCAATCATCTTCAAGAAGCAGGAGAGATATTGGTCATGACAAAGGAAAGTCCAGGGACAGGGCAGGCTGAGACGTGGCTGGATGCAGGGGCCGCCGGTGGGGTCAGGACTCTCCATCTCTTGTTCTGCTTTTTCTGTGCTGCTCTGTTCTCAGGGAAGGTCTCTGTAGCAGGCCCTGATGGCGTCTTGTGCACGGCCCCTCCGCACTTGGCATTCTTGGGTGCACACCAGCCGCACCCTGTGATTGTGAGCCTGGGGCTTCCTTCTGCCACCAGAGCTGGCTGCCAGTCTGTGGTGCGCAGACAGAAGTGCCCAGGAGTTACCAGCCTGCAGCCAAAGACAAACAGATTTAGTAGATTCAAAAATGAATTATTGTCCCTGGTTGGGATGACTCTGAGTCATGTTCTATGCTTTTCTGCAGATGTCTCCGAGACTGAGCTTCGGTTGCTCACAATGGTGACCTGCTCACTAGTGCACTCTGCTTCAGCTTCTTTCCCCTTTCCTTTCCTGCCCTCCCCTCCCCTCCCCTCTCCTCTCCTCTTCCTTCCTTCCTTTCTTTCTTTGAGACAGAGTCTCACTCTTTTCACCCTGGGTAGGGTGCTGTGGCATCATAGTTCACAGCAATCTCACACTCTTGGGCTCAAGCGATCCTCTTGCCTCTGCCTCCCGAGTAGCTGGGACTACAGACACTGGCCACAAAGTTCGGCTGTTTTTAGAGACAGGGGTCTTGCTCTTGCTCAGGCTGGTCTGTAATTCCTGAGCACAAGCAACCACCCACCTTGGCCTTCTAGAGTGCTAGGACTACAGGTGTAAGCCACCACGCGCAGCTCCCAGCTGGCTTTCTCTTCTTTTTAGTAGAGATGAGGTCTTGGTTTTGCACAGACTGGTCTCAAACTCCTGATCTCAAGCAACCCACCCACTTCGGCCTCCCAGAGTGCACGGATTATAGATTTGAGCCACCATGCTCCCCCCTCCTTCTCTTTTCTTTCACTTTCATGCTCTCCTGCCTATTCATCTTGGGATCACTTCCAAAATAAATCTCTTGTATACAAATTCTTGTCCTAGAGACTTTTTAGGGAGCCCAGCCTAAGACACCCTGTTATGTAAAGGTAAGGCAGCTATAAACAGGTATAGGTTTGTTAACTGCCAGAGCCTGATCTGGTGGAGACAGTTTTCTTTTAATTATAGTAGAATCTCTGTAAGTTGACCACCCAAGGAGCTGTAACCAACTAGTTAACATGTGTAGGTGGTCAACATAAGGAAGTAGGCCTACTGTACTGATACAGACATGTGGGTCATATCTGGTCTATGAAAATCAAATCAACTTAAGGAGGTGGTCAATGCAGGGAGGTGGTCAACTATGGAGGTTCTACTGTACTTCCATTTAAAATCCTGAGGCTAATTCTCATTGTTCAGACATAGCCCCATTCCTAACCCTAAGCTGAAATATACCCATTGACCAGCTCTGGCCACCTACTCACTAGGGAACAGAGAAGAATGAAGCTAATTCCATCCTTCCGTTCTGGGAGAAGGGGAGAGATGGTTTCCTTATGGATAATGAGGATGTTATTACCAGGTCAGTGCTGAAGGGATGGTGAGCAGGTCAGATATCACCAGATATCACTGCAGTGTGGCACCCACAAGGGGACAAACAAGTTCAGAGGCATGTGACAGAGCCTCTAATTTGGTTGAGAAGGCTGTCAGGGATGAAAGTTCAACTAACCTGAGACATCATCTTCTGAGTTTCCTATTCCATCCTTTTTTTTTTGAGACAGAGTCTTACTATGTCACTCTCAGTAGAGTGCTGTGACATCACAGCTCACAGCAACCTCAAACTCTTGGGCTTACCCAATTCTCTTGCCACAGCCTCCCAAGTAACTGGGACTACAGGCGCCTGCCATAATGCTCGACTATTTTTTTGGTTGTAGTTGTCATTGTTGTTTAGCAGGCCCGGCCAAGTTCAAAACCATTAGCCCTGGTGTATGTGACCGGCACCCTAACCACCGAGCTATGGGCACCGAGCCCTATCTCGTCCTTTTTAAAGTCATTAGTAGATGAGTAAAGCATGCATTCAGTAGGAATTAATTCATTCTCACATTAAATAAATTAATAAATAGCATTACTGAGTTCATGTTCCTAACAATAGGATAATATACCATTTCTAAGTGATTATTAGAAATATTAGACTTTCTAATCCCTCCTGTCCTTCTTATCCCCTAGGGGCTGAGGACCCCACACCCATTTGACAGTTGAAGGGCTCTGGTATACACAAAGTGCCCCTAGGAGTTGGCTAGTAAATCAGACCTTTTCATTTATAACATTACTCTTCACGGCTCAATGATTCCTCCTTCAGGTCACATTTCCCAAGGAGACCCCACATGCTTCATTATCACGGCACTGATGTACTAGGAGGGATCTGTGAGAGATTATGCATTCCATTTCCAGCTAAAGAAATGTCAAACCCCTAGGATCCTGGGGAAACGGAGTGAATACAATGGAGACAGTCTCTGACAAATGGAGAAGGCAGACGAAACATAACAATAAAGAACTTAGTGGTTTTCTGATCCAACATGTAAAGAGCCCAGAAGTCATAACACCCGTAACATCTTGTTATTGTAACAAGAAAAGGGCTGAGAACACTGAAAATCAACAACTCTTATTAGATCCTTCAGAGAATTGTGATCACAGGGCAAACTGCTCCCTCCCCACGCAAGCTGGAGAGAGACATATGGCTATGGAGAATTCTAGCTTCCTGACTGCAGCCAGTCCTGGAGGAATGTGTGCTGCTGGAATGGACAAGCTGCTGGAGGCTTAGTGTAGACTAGCATAAGAGTTAAAAATTCAGGGGGGCTTAGTCTCAGGAGAGCACCTTACTTTTGTGAGCATATCTCCAGGAGCCCTACTAGTTTCTCACAGTGAAAACTGGAGACAAGTCCCCTCCTGCTTCTGGCAGGGGAAGGGGGAAAGGGACTATTCTGAAAAACTTGCAGTGCTGAGTGCAATGCAGGAGGGAAGTGAGTGCTACCAGCCGCAGAGGAGGAATTGTTATAGAACCAAACTGGGGTCTGCTTGCCTGGTGCAGCAAAGCCAAACACCAAAGCCCAGAGTTGCAGTGGGAGGAAAAGGCTTTATTATAGGGAGCCAAGCAAGAAGTACAGCAGCTACTGCTTAAGACCCAGAGTCCCTGATGACACACAGGCAGGGGTTTTTAAAGGCAGAAGTACATGTCTGGCAAGTAAATTTGTAAATCAATACATGAAGGCTAAATGTAACTCTTGCACTAACTGATATGAACCATCGGGGGTCTTTACAGGCAAGATGAGAGAGTGTTGTAGGGCAAGTTAGTGGGTTTGAGAATACCAGCTGACAGGAGATTGAGGATGAGTAGTTTAATGCCCCTGAGAGCCACTGTGGGGATTGGGTATTGTTTAAGGGAAGGATATGAATGTTGGGGTCAGAGGGCAATGAGAATGGGTGAATGATGGGAGGCTATAGAAGGAAGAGAGGTATCCCACATGATGGGGTCTATGGGGAGGTCGGATTGAGAGATGGAGGGGTTGTAGGGAAAGGGCTAGAGAGGAGTAGAATGGATAGTAAGAGGTGGCTGGTGGGAATCATCAGGGTTGCTGATAATCTTGACAGGATAGCTCTACCTAGTAGGGCAATGCTGCATCAAGGAATAATAAGGAACGAATATGAGAAAGAGTGTTCAGAAAGTGCCACAAGGCTGGAGTAGCATGAGGGTAAAGTAGATTCTCATCAATGCCCACGATCTCAGTTTGTTGTACAGGACCTTTGTAATACAGCAATGTGCAGTAGGTGGCCCCCATATCTATCAGAAAAGAGAGTGGCTTACCTTCCACTAGCAAAGGTAGCCAGAGCTCAGTTCTCGTGATCGTCCAAGGGGCCCCCTCACTCTGGGAATGATCATTCTTCAGCAGTCAAGCCTGAGAAGTCAGGGAATTCAGCCAGGTCCTGGGAGTGGCTGCGAGCTGGGTCCTCAGAATGACCTAGGCAGTCAGACTTCCAGTGAGGACCTCTGTAGGCTGGACACGGTTTGGGGGGAGGTTTGGATTTGGGCACTGCTTGGCTTACTGACCAGACTTACCAGACTGGAAGAATAGTCCCAGGAGAGGTTTTCATTTTTTGGCCTGTCTAGAGGAGTTTTGAGAAGCAGTCAGGTTTTGTCTAATGGCAGAAGCCAGTAACTGGAGCTCTGGGAAGCACCGCCACTTAGAGTCCTCTTCTCGATAATTGAAGACCTTGAAGGCCAGGTCAATGAAATCTCCTTGGCGGGGGGCAGGGGGGTCTGAGGGTCCTGGAGGCATTGTTGAAGTTTTTCCCAGATATTGGGTGTAGACTGAGAGATAAAATGCATGTTGATAATGAGTCTGCCCTATTTGCTCTGTGTTGTTAGGGTGGTATAACGCTGGAGGGCTTTGTTAAGATGGGCTAAAAATTGGGAAGGATTTTCATCTGTTTCTGGGTTATTTCTTTTAATTTGTCATAATTCCCGGCCTATGGCTTGCTTTTTTTAGTTCCTCTAAGAGACGCTAGACCATGTGATTATGGAGATGGAGCCCAAGAGCTGTAGTTTGCTAATTCCATTGGGATCTTCCCAGGGGATGGCCCTAATGTGCTCTGGCTGGATTTGGTCTATCCTCTGTGGATGTTCTAAGTGAACTTGGGCCTGAGTCCAGACCTGCACCCTCTCCTCCAAAGTTAGAGTGGAGGTGAGGATGACATATAAATTATGCCAGGTCAGATCATATGATTGGTTTAGATATCTGAATTCTTGAAAGTATTTTATGAGATCTGTGGAGAATGTAGTTTCTGACTTATGAGATACAGATCTAAAAGAGAAAAGGGGACATGACCCCTGATGATATCTTCCATTCCTGCAACCTCTCGGAGAGGGTATAGAGGTTGTGGCCTTGAAGTGGAAGGTCTAAATGTGTGGCCAGATCTAGTATGAGGTTGGTCACCAGGACCACCATCTTTCCTTTCCTGCTTGGGTCTGCCATCTTTTCTTTTTCAACCACATGCAGTAGAAGTTGGGTGGGGGGATAGGGTGGAATTCTGTGGGTAGGGAGGAGGTTGAGTGTGGGGGAGTTGTGGAGGGGCAGAAGGGAAGGGTTGGCTGATGGATCAAGGAAGACAATGAAGAATCAGGGGGTTCAGGAAGGCCTGGTTTGGTCCGTGCAAGGAAAATTTGAGAAGGTTCACAAGATGAACACAAAGAAGGGATATTTTGAAGGAGGAGGAGGAAGGCCTGGATGTAGGGGATTTCTGACCATTTGCCCAATCTCTGACAGCAATTGTTGAGGTCAGTGAGGATTGAAAGGTCAAAGGTGCCATTTTCAGGCCATTGTGAGCCATTGTCTAGCTTGTATAGAGCCAAGAACTATTACAGAGAAAGATGAGGCGTTTAGGTTTAAGGTCAGGATAGAGGTATAGAGGTGTGAGGCGAGTTAAGAGGCAGCTTAAAGTTCAAGAAGGGGGAATCTGTGACTGAGTGGTCCCATATCAGAAACTAGATGTAAAAAATAAATGAGGTTAAAGTGAGGATGAAAAAAGAACTTATGAGGGGGAGAAGGAAGGGAGTGGCCGAGACTGGGGCCAGGGAGGTTACCAGTTCTCCCTGAAGGACCTTTAACCAGCCAGAAAAGAGTGGTCCAGGCCTACAGGAGGGTGTCCCCACACACCAGCCCCTGGACGGGCAAGTCTGAGCCACCAGGATTAGTCCATGACCAATGACGGATTTAAGAGGCACAGATTACTGGAGTTTTTCGGCCTTCAGTGGGGAAAGGAGAGAAGGTAAAAAGGCTCAGAGAGCGGTTATATGAATCTTAAAAGGTCTAGAAATGGAGGAGGGAGGAAAGTGGAGCTGGAGTGGGGTTAAAAGGCTCAGAAAGGGGTTATAGACAAATGCTCAGCTCACTCTTAAATGTTGAATTCTGGGCAGGGCCGAGGGGTCCCCTGTTTCCCTGTGACTGGTCACAACAAGAGTCCATCTAGTTGGGAGTGGGTTTGATGGGGTGTACCTCAGGCCCCTGAGAGGACTTCTCCCTATCCCAGGTTCTTTGCACCAAAATGAGGGGTTAAGAACTGAAAATGAGAGATTTTTCTGAGACATGAATGAAAGGAAATGGAGTCCAGGTTCTTTGTGGACAACGTGGCCTTTATTTCACTCAGGTGGGAGCGGCTGAGTTCGAAGACGCCAGCACAGGGGTTAGGTGGGTGGGAATGTAAGAGTTCAGAGGGGCAGGATGGGCACACTCATTCCTTCCTGAGCTGGAGGTTCATGCATTCATTCTTTCCTGGCTAGGACAGTTCTATTTGGGTGGGTTCCTACATTCAGCTCTATCAAATGTCCTTAGCCTCCTGTAAGAAGGCATTTGTTTATGGATCTTACTTTTTGTTTGTTTGTTTTTTTGAGACAGAGCCTCAAGCTGTCACCCTGAACAAAGTGCTGTGGCATCACAGCTCACAGCAACCTCCAATGCCTCGGCTTAAGCGAGTCTCCTGCCTCCGCCTCCCAAGTAGCTGGGACTACAAGAGCCCACCACAATGCCTGGCCATTTTTTGGTTGCTTTTTGGTTGCAGCCATCATTGTTGTTTGGCGGGCCCGGGCTGGATTCGAACCTGCCAGCTCAGATGTACGTGGCTGGAGCCTTAGCCCGTTGAGCCACAGGCGCTGAGCCTTATGGACCTTACTTTTTTAAGGTATGCTCTCTCAATACAAGCTTGTTAGCAGATGAGCTGGGGTGTAGGTCTAGGTCTCCCTGCTTTCAATCTAGTACCTGCTTCTGACCGCCCTAACACATAAATGACTAGTTCTAGAGGGTACACTTAGAGGAGAAAACATTATATTCAGAGGCAGGCAAGCTTTTCAGCAACCTCCAGCCATAGAGAGTCTCCTAGGGGCAGAGAAGTCACAGGACAGCTGTGTGCAGTAGTGCAGCCTGAGGGTATAAAATCAGTATATTCAAATCCTGGCTCTGCCACTGACCAATCTTGTGATCAGGAAGAAGTTATTCTACTTTTGAAAGTCCTTGTCTCCTCTTCTGAGGAAAGGAAATAATAAAAATGCTTCTATGTAGACTTACTGACACAATTAAATTACATGAAGATTGATTTCCCCCTCCAAACACGTTCATCTCAGTAAGTGGTACCATCTCCCACCTAGGCAGTACTCAAGATGAAATTCTTAGAGTCATCCTGGATGTCTTTATTTTCTTGAATCCCAACTCTATTAATATATTTTATGATTCTATTTCTGAAATATATTCTGACTTTGTGCACTTTGTTTACCTCCATTGCACTATTCTAGTCCAAGACACTATTATATTTGAGCTGTCTGCTCTGATGGCATCCTACCCATCCACCTACCTTCCTTTTGCTATGTATAATCCACTCTTCACAAAGCAGCCATTTATACCCATTAAATATAACTTGATTATGTGTAACTCCATAGAGTAAATCCATCTAATTCATTCAGAGCATTTACAATAACATCCTTAGCTTATGTCCCTCTGATCTTGCAGTCACCAATTTCTCCATTCCCAGTAGGGTGGATCACTACATGTGATTTTAAACCTTCTGGAATAGCCCTTCCCCTACATGGCAGAGAGGACTTCCTTATCCCTGGACTTGGGGTTTGGCCATGAGACTCTTTGGCCAGTGGCACATTAGTGGTCATGACATGGGCAGAGTCCTGAAATGTGGGTGTGTGCTTTGTCCTGGTCTCCTGTGCTTTTGGAATCCACCAGGAGAAGGCCATGCCCCATGTAGCTGCTTGTTCCACAATAGTAAGAGAAGATATGTAGCAGATTTCAACTCAGTCCATAGTCTGGAGCCAAGCCTGGCCAATCTGTAGTGAGAAGCAGAGCCATCTTAAAAGACCCCAGAGTTATGAACAACACTAATAAATGCTCTTTGTTCTAAGCCACTGGGTTTTGTAGTAATGTTGTGGCATTATTACAACAAGAACTTATTAATATACTGACATCCTCAGTTTTGTTTGCTTTCCTGCAATTTTCTTGCTTTTCCCTCTGTTTGAAGCTATTCTCATTATCTGAAACTGAGCTTCCCAACCTTGGCACGACTGACATCTGGGACTGGGTAATTTTGTGTTGTTGGGCATGTGGGGGCAGGGGTTGTCTTGTGCATTGTAGGCTGTTTAGCAGCATCCTGGTTTCCATTCACTAAATGACAGTAGCAGCCCCTCTCTGTCCCCAGTTGTGACAACTAAAACTATCTCCAAATGTCACCAAATGTCCCCTGGAAGGGAGAATTGCCCCTAGATGACAATCATTCATCTAGAAAATCCCAGATCTTTCTGGAGCTGACTCCTTGGCTTTTAGGTCTCACCTTTACTGTCACTTCTTCAGCGAGTCCATCCCTGATCACCCTGTTAAGCAGACTCAGACATGATATCGTTGCCACTCAGCCAGGTTCATCTGCCTGCTGTCAGAGGAAGCCAACATCCAGAGACACCAGGGTTTATATCAGAGAAAGGGTTATTCTGCATAGTGCTAAGCAGAGAGATGGGAGGAATTTCTCCAATCTGCCTCCCTGAGAATTGGGGTGACAGGGTTTGGGCTTTTTGTTTCTGATTCTTTTTTTTTTTTTTAACAGACTCTCATTCTGTCTCCCTTGATAGAGTACCATGGCATCGTAGCTCACAGAAATATAAAACTCTTGGGCACAAGTGATCCTCTTGCCTCAGCCTCCTGAGTAGCTAGGGCTAGAGGTACCTGCCATAGTGCTCGTCTATTTTTTAGAAATGGGGTCTCACTCTTGCTTAGGCTGGTCTTGAACTCCTGAGCTCAACTGAGAAAGGATATTTGAGAAGGGTGAAGTCCAGGAGAACATGTCTTCTCAAGGAGACCACAAGGATACACCTGCAGGGTCCTCTCCATGGTGACTCAGTTCTTGAGAATTTGTAGACTTAAATTCCTGGAACTTGGAAATTTCCACTTCTGTGAAATCCTGTAGTTCTATGGGGGCTGGAATAACATCTCCAGCTTGATTCAAACTGGCCAATGTAGAAAGTACCTGTGGTTTGGAACTTTTTGACTGGAGATAAAAAGGGAAAGATCAAGCCAGTCAGGGAGCATGGCCATTTGGAATTCTGTGCTCTAAGCTCCTGGCCAGTGAATAAAGCCTTTCTTCTTATAAACATGGTGTTTGGGTGCTCTTTCTCTCCTTTGGGCCTCATCTTCCTGCAATCCACCCACCATGGCCTCACAGAGTGCTAGGATTATAGGCATGAACCACACACCCTACCAGGAAAGGGTTTTTAAAGACAGTTTGTAGGGCAGATGGTTAGGGAATCAGGGTCTGCTTACTGTCTGCTTTTGGGGTGGAACCACATGTCCTTTGGTATGGGCCATTATCTGGATGAGGCAGTTACTAGTATGCAGTTCCTTGGGTAGACAGTCCAAGACCAGTTGAGTCAATTCCTTGGTCCGGGTGGGTCAATCAATCCACTAGAATGCAGGACCTAGGAGATATCTCAGAAACTACCCCTGGGTTCCAAACAGGTGATGTTATCCACAGAGAAAAGTTAAAGGCAGCACTTGTAGCTCAGTGGGTAGGGCGCCAGCTACACGACCAGGGCTGGGGTTTGAACAGGCCTGGGCCAGCTAAAACAACAATGACAACTACAACAACAAAAAAAAACAAGAAAGAAAGGAAGGAAGGAAGGGAGGGAGGGAGGGAGGGAGGGAGAAAGAAAGAAAGAAAGAAAAGAAGGAAGAAAGAAAGGAAGAAAAGTTTAGAATCTTTATGACTGGCTCAGCGCCTGTAGTACAGTGGTTACACAGTCAACCACATAGACTGAGGGTGTCAGGTTCAAACCCAGGCCAGGCCTGCCAAACAATAATGACAACTGCAACAAAAAATAGCCAGGTATTGTGGTGGGTGCCTGTAGTCCCAGCTACTTGGGAGGCTGAGGCCAGAGAATTGCTTAAACCAAAGAGTTTGAGGTTGCTGTGAGCTGTGACTGGACAGGACTCTACAGAGGGTGACACAGTGAGACTCTGTCTCAAAAAAAAAAAAAAAAAAGAATCTTTATGACTACCAGCTGTGCCCTCTAGAGTGGCAATTACAGAGAAGCAAACAAGGGGACAGTGACTATTAACAAACAAAAGGGAGGCTTAGCGCCTGTGGCCTGGTGCTTGCGGCCCTGACCACATGCACTGAGGCTGGGGGATGCGAGCCCAGCCTGGGCCAGCTAAACAATGACAACCGCAACAAAGAACAGCTGGGCACTGTGGCAAGTGCCTGTAGTCCCAGCTACTTGGGAAGCTGAGGCAAGAGATTCACTTAAATCCAAGTTTGAGGTTGCCGTGAGGGCAGCATAGTGAGACTCTGTCTCAAAAAAAAAAAAAGCAAAAGGGGGCGGTGGCTGTTCCTTCACAGAACTTTGGGGCCCTCAACCTCTTCTCACCTTGCACCCCTTCTCAATTTATCAGGGCAGTTTCTTTATTTTATTTTATTTTTTGAGACAAAGCCTCAAGCTGTCGCCCTGGAGAGAGTGCTGTGGCATCACAGCTCACAGCAACCTCCAATTCCTAGGCTCAAGCGAGTCTCCTGCCTCTGCCTCCCAAGTAGCTGGGAGCACAGGCGCCTGCCACAATGCCTGGCCGTTTTTTTTTTTTTTTGGTTGCAGCCGGCATTGTTATTTGGTGGGCCCGGGCTGGATTCGAACCTGCCAGTTCAGGTGTACGTGGTTGGCGCCGTAGCCCGTTGAGCCACGGGCGCCAAGCCTATCAGGGCAGTTTCAATACCCCACAGCACGGTGTGTTAGGGTGCCTAGCATTTTTCAGCTAAGGAGATGGACCGACCAGGAGCCAGGCTCCCCTGACCTTCTCCTCTTTATCCTCAGAAATAAGTCAGAGAACCCAGGATTGCTCTTCTCCCAGATGGCTCACACACACTGGAAGTCCTGCCCCCCCCAAAGCAAACCATAAAACCTAGAATGGTCAGCCTCTCCCTTTGGCCTGGAGGACCTTCACTTCAGAGGGTCACTGCCCTTCAGGGCAGGATGGGGGTGTAAGGACGGTTGGTCTTTATAGTAAAATAATAGAAAAGTTATTAACACATAGTTTTCCATTAAAGACTAAAATCAATCTCTCTCTGCCTGCTTTTTCAGTTTTGCTGGTAGCCCATCCCCCACCCCATTGGAGTTCCCTTTTCACAAACCACTGAGGAACCCAGCAGACCGAAAGGAAATATAAATTCTTCTCTTCACCTTCACCACCTCCTTTGTCCTTTAGAATTTGTTCCTTTAGCTTCAAGTTGTTCCTGACTGTCGGGATGAACAATGGGGTGAAAATCAGGCTTCAGGATCAGAAACACCTGGAAAAATATCATTCTTCAACCTTGCTGGAAGAAAAACGGATACAGCAATCACATGACGGTACCCTGTGAATTTGGCCACTATTACCTTTATTCTCTTTGCCACTTGACCTCAACCATGAAACTCCGGCCATTTTCTTTCTTTGGGACGCCATGCCATCTCTTTGCTCTTTTTCTCCCCTCCCTTCCTCCCCTTTCCTCTCCCCTCCATTCTACTCTCTTCCCCCTCTCTCACTCTCTCTCCTTCTAAAAGGTAAAATACAGTTTTAGTTTTACAACCTAATCTAGGTCTAGAGAAATTCTTTCTCCTCCCACCCATAGTATCAACTGAGCTTTTCACCCTAGCAGGGGTGTCAGCGGCACAGAGGCCAAGAAGAATCCAAGCAGACAAGACAGGCTTTCCCTGGTGTGATGCTACATGTATATGTATGGTCATCCCAATTCCTGGCTCTAGTTCTTGTGAACCTTGTTATTTCCTCAGTGACTAGAGCAATATGAATACCCTTGTTAAGGTAATTTGCCATGTTATCTTTGGTTCCTGAAGTAGCTCCTGAAAGACAAAGGCGAAAGACAGTCTTTAGTTATGTACAACAGGCCCTTTTAAACACACTCGCCCTTATGTGAATGAGATGATTTTTGGAAAATCCTAGTAACACAGGATGGGGGCCTGGTTGCCATGGTAACTTGAAGCCTGCTCAGAGGGTTAGCCCCAACCACAAACCTTCAGGGAAGGGAAGAGAACTGAAGGTTAAGTTGATTGCCAATAGCCAATGGCTTAATCAATCATGCTCAATGTCATAAAGTTTCTATAAAAACCCAGAAGGTGTGGGTTGGGAGTTCCAGGTAGTGGAACACGTGAGGCTTACACATCCACATGCTGGGAGGGTGGCACAGCCCAACCCCACAGGGACCTACCCCAGCCTCACATATATTTTTCCCTCTGGCTGTTCATCTGTAACATCCTTTATAACAAACCAGTAATTTTTTTTTTTTTTTTTTTGTAGAGACAGAGTCTCACTTTGTTGCCCTCGGTAGAGTGCTGTGGCATCGCACAGCTCACAGCAAGCTCCAACTCCTGGGCTTAGGCGATTCTCTGACCTCAGTCTCCCGAGTAGCTCTCGGAGAGAGCAGTCGCCTGCCACAATGCCTGGCTATCTTTTTGTTGCAGTTTGGCCAGGGCTGGGTTTGACTCCACCACCTTCAGTATATGGGGCCGGCGCCCTACCCACTGAGCCATAGGTGCCGCCCCAAACCAGTAAACTTTTAAGTAATGTTTCCTTGAGTTCTGTGAGCCACTGTAGAAAATTAATCAAACTCAGGGAGGGGGATGGGGACCCCCCATTTATGGCAGGTCAGTCAAAATCACAGGTGAAACAACCTAAGACTTTTACAGCTGGCATTAAAAGTGGAGATGGGGCTCGGCGCCTGTGGCTCAAGTGGCTAAGGCACCAGCCATATACACCTGAGCTGGTGGGTTTGAATCCAACCCGGGCTCACCAAACAATGACAGCTGCAAACAAAAAATAGCCGGGAGTCATGGCAGGCACCTGTAGTCCCAGCTACTTGGGTGGCAGAGGTAGGAGAATCGCTTGAGCCCAAGAGTTGGAGGTTGCTGTGAGCTATGATGCCACAACACTCTACCCGGGGTGCTCTGTCTCAAAAAAAAAAAAAAAATTGGAGATGGACTCTTGTGAGACCTGATACCAAGAAAGGATATCCAGGAAGGGTGAGGTGTAGGAGAACAGGTCTTCTCAAGGACACCCAAGGATACACCTGCAGGGTCCTCTCCATGGTGACTCAGCTCTTAGGAATTTGTAGACTTAACTTCCTGGCACTTGGAAATTTCCACTTCTGTGAAATCCTGTAGTTCTAT
Source organism: Arctocebus calabarensis (assembly GCA_963573935.1). NCBI lineage: Eukaryota > Metazoa > Chordata > Mammalia > Primates > Lorisidae > Arctocebus > Arctocebus calabarensis. The sequence goes on from CAUYON010003747.1 coordinate 17,742, forward strand.
AGGGCCTGGGATAGATTCTCCTGCTTGATTCAAACTGACCAATGAGAAAGGTAGCTGTGGGTTGGAACTTTTTGTCTAGGAGAAAAAGGGGAAAATGAAGCTAGTTGGGAGACTGCGGCCATTTTGAATTCGTCTCTGCCATTTGCTCCTTCAGCTAAAATAAAGCCCTTCCTCTTCTAAACATGATGTTCTGGTGCACTTTCTCTCCACTGGGCCTCGTCCTCTTGCAACAATACTATCTCCAGATCGAAAATGCCAGGAGAATCCACTGCAGAGTTGACTGATTTGTAATTGGTGGGAAAAAAATCCCCACACACAGACTCCTGTGTCATGAGAAGCTTTGATTAAATAAACTTGCTATGCTTTTCTCTTATTAATCTGTCTTTTGTCCCAAGAGTGTTGGCTGATCTTATGATGGTTAAGGAAATGTATCACACCTTCTGCCTCTGTCAGGTTTCACAGAGGCTGTCTATGTGCTAAAATATCGGGGTTTCAGGCAGCTGCCTGGATTCGTGGCATGCTCTTAGTCAAAAAGTGACCATAAAAGAACATATAGTGAGAATAAGATAGTCTGTCAGCCTAGGGCAGATGTGACCCAGCTGGTCTGGTCAGTTTAGGACCTGCCTGACCTTCGCCCCCTGTCTCCCATTCTTACTATTCTGTAATTAGCTCCCACCCTAAAGATGCCTATCTTGAGTAGTTTAGGTGGATTGATTTAGGAGATGAACTTTTGAGGGGGGACAGAGTCTTACTATGTTGCCCTCAGTAGAGTGCTGTGACATCACAGCTCACAGCAACCTCAGACTCTTGGGCTTAAGCGATTCTCTTGCCTCGGCCTCTCCAGTAGCTGGGACAACAGGCACCCACCACATGCCTGGCTATTTTTTATTACAGTTGTCATTGTTGTTTAGCTGGCCCAGGCTGGATTTGAACTCGACACCCTTGGTGTATATGGCTAGTGCTGTATCCACTTTGCTATGGGCACCAAGCCAAGAGATGATCTTTTGAATTAGAATGTTGTTTTAGGTCATAGGGTATACTGATTATTGTTTACTCTGTGTCATGGGTTCTGCCAATTATTGTTTAGGATAAGGGTTAACACGGTCTTCACTTTGAACTTAAATTATAAAACTGTAATGTTGGAAATGGAAGAATACAACAGTCTTGGAAAGGTTACTCTCACTGTTCTTCAGAATCTTGGTCCCTGACAAAGTTTGGTGGCCCTATCCCCTTCTCTCCATATTGGCTCACAGTGACAAGCGGCTGGACCCTCTTCATCCAGTAATAACCAGACATCTCAAAGGAAGGCCAACATGTAACCAAGTTTATTGAGAAGGAGAAAGACAGGTTTATAGTGTAGGACTAAGATAATAGGCTCACAGGGCAAGACACGTTCATCATGGACAGTGAACTGGGCCCCATTGTTGAGACAAAAGGCAAAAGTTTTCAATATGGCCAGTGATTCTCCTTTATACTGCCTGGAACAGGCCTACTGACAGGTTGGGGAAAAAAGCTCAGTAGGCGCTCTGTGTGAGACAAAACAATTTCTCTAGGCCAAAACTAGAATATAAAAGTATAAATGTATCTTCTATGTTAGGGGGAGAAGGAGGGAATGAGAGAAGAGAAGATGGGGGGGAGATAGAGAAAGGGAGTGAGAATGAGACAGGGTACTCGGGAAAAGGAAGGTCTAAGAGAACAGAGGTGTTCTCAAGGAGACTTCAAGGATACACCTGCAAGGTCCTCCCCATGGGGACTCAGCTAGTAGGAATTTGTAGACTTAAGTTCTTGGCACCTGGGAATTTCTGCTTCCATAAAAGCCCGTGGTTCTGTAAAAGCTGGAGCTCACTTATCCAGCTTGATTCAAACTGGCCCAAAAGGGACCCATGAGGTGGAACTTTTTGACTGGGATAAAAAGGAGAAGTCTGAGCCAGTCTGGGAGCTGGCCATTTTGAATTCTTCTGTGTGGTCACTCTGAGGGCTAAAATAAAGCCCTTCCTCTTTTAAACCATGCTGTTTGGGTGCTCTTTCTCTCCATTGGGCCTCATCTTCCTACCACAAGAAAACTTTGCGACCCCAAAGAACGAGAAGAAGAATGCCCATCCTGAGGTCCAGTGGGTAGCTGAATTTGAGGGGAGCTAAAAAAGTAATTGTAGTAGAATTTGGTTGAAAACAGACATGATGTTTTCCCAGGTGTTCCCAATTCTGAGGCCTGATTGTTCATATTCTATTGTTCATCAGGGACACTCATGAATCACCTGAGGCTATAGAAATAAATTCTAAAAAGCAAAGGAGATGGTGAAATGTAAAGAGAAAGAATTTACATGTTATTTCCTCTGCTGGGCTCATCAATGGCATGTGAAAACAGAAAGCCATGTGACAGAGGAGCTGCTAGCAAGAGAAAAAAGCAGGCATAGAGATTGATTTTAGTCTTTATTGAAAAAGTGTGAGTTAATAATTTTTTCTATTATTTCACTATAAATATTGACCATGCTTATACTCACCTCATGGTTCAGAGGTCACCTTGGAACCAGAGTCTTACTGGCACATGGATCTCCCATGAGCCTCTCTGAGAGTCCATTGTGGGGGCGGGGGGCGGGGGGGAGGTAGAGTTAGGTTAATGATTAATACTTAATAATTAATTAATAATAATAATTATTTTTTTTTTTGAGACAGAGTCTCACTATGTCTCCCTGGGTAGAGTGCTGTGGCTCCACAGCTCACAGCAACCTCCAACTCTTGGGCTTAAGCGATTCTCTTGCCTCAGCCTCCCAAGTAGCTGGGACTACAGGTGCCCACCACAATGCCTGGCTATTTTTTTTATTGTAGTTGTCATTGTTGTTTGGCAGGCCCAGGCAGGATTTGAATCCGTCAGCTCTGGTGTCTGTGGCTGGTGCCCTAGCCTCTGAGCTACAGGTGCCAAACCTGATAGTTAACCTTAAGGCTATTCTAGATCACCTTCAAGACTCTATTGTATCTGTTGCTAAGCCCAGGGGCTAGAGAGTTTTCCACATCCTTTTGCGGTTGTGCGCTCAGTTCTGAACAGTAGATTGGTAGAGAGTTTCCTTTTTGCCAGGTGTGGGCAATCACCTCAGACAAAAATAAGGAGGGGGCCTGGGGCACTGCCCTCGTCCTCCTCCAGGAGAGCCATTCCTAACTACCTACCTAACACCTCTGCAGTTCATTCTCTTGCTCATTTAACTTATTGTTTTTCTTCCTCTTCTTTTCACCATCATGAGGTTGACACCAGACCAAGAGGATCCAGCCGCTTGTCACTATTAGCTAATGTGCAGAGATGAGGATAGGTCCACCAAACTTCATTTGTCAGAAGGCCGGGATTCTGTAGTCTCTCCAAGACTATTCTGTTTTTCCATTTCCTTTTTTTTTAAAAATTTATTTTAATTATTATGAGTCCATAATAATTTGGGTATATTTACAGGGTATGTGTGATATATTGATGCAGACATACAATGTGCAATAACTGAAACAGGGTCACTGGGGTATCCATCACCTCAAACATTTATCATTTCTTTGTGTCAGGAACATTCCAATTCTACTTTTAGTTATTTTAAAATATACAATAGGTTATTGAAGATAGTCATCCTGTTGTGCCATCA